>PVJH01037813.1:0-17635 GCA_004026705.1 Nesogale talazaci | reverse complement strand
CATCTCCCTGATATCCTCCCCAGCATCTCCCTGATATCCTCCCCAGTATCCCCCTGGCATCCTCCCAGGATCCCCCTGGTATCCTCCCCAGCATCCCCCTGATATCCTCCCCAGCATCCTTCCAGCATCCCCCTAGTATTCTCCCCCTGATATCTTCACCAGCACATCTCCCCAGTATTTTCCCAGCATTCCCCACGTCCCCAGCACCCCCCTGGCATCCTCCCAGCATCCCTGCAGCATCCCTCCCACGTAGGTGGTCTCCTTGACATCTGGTCCTGACCTGTTCCTCCCTGGACTTTGAGGTTGTGCTCCCTGACCCAAAGGCATCCTGGTGACACAGAGGTTAAGCAAGCCATCCGCTACTAAGCAAAGGTGGTGGTTCAGATCCACTCACCTCTTTGGTCAGCAATCTGGCCGGGTGCTACATCCATGAAGACCTCAACCCATCAAGTCCGAA
Source organism: Nesogale talazaci (assembly GCA_004026705.1). Lineage (NCBI taxonomy): Eukaryota > Metazoa > Chordata > Mammalia > Afrosoricida > Tenrecidae > Nesogale > Nesogale talazaci. Next base: position 17,178 of record PVJH01037813.1, on the reverse strand, counting down.
GAGTAGTCCCCTCCCCAGCACCCGAGCTCCTCAGCCACACTTGGCATGGCCCCCAAGCCTCTTGCTGTCTGGCTCCTCTCCCAACGATGCTGGGCAGGACACAGGTGGTGTTGACAGGACACTATCATGGCCCACCGGCTATCCATGCACCAAACTCCCCAAGTTGATTTCAGCATGCACCCCGAGGAGGACCCACACCGCCACACCCAGGCTGTAGCCAACGCCGGTTTCCCTAAATAACCCATATGGGGCTCTTCCAGGCCTCCTCAGCTGCCCCCAGGTGCCTTTTATCACTGTTTAAAAGCCAGGATGCTAATCCCGGACCCGGGTGGAGCTGCTCTGATAGTGAAGTGGTCATTTCAACTTCTGCGCTCATCTTGTCTCCTCCAAGGGGATTTTCCCTTCTGGCCCCTGTGTTTCCAGCCTCCGGGAGTTGGGTCTAAATGCCAGTGTGGAGGGAGACAAACTTCTGAGAAGCACAGGACGTGGTGACACTCGGAGCAGGCAGGGACACCGCTCCCCGATCTCGCCTCACCAATGCGAGGGGCCTGCTGGTACCGTGACCAAACCCAACCGGGCAGGTTGCTTCCCCCAACAGGAAGCTGTGGCAGCCACCCGCTGCCACACAATTTACAGCCTCGCATGCACTTGGTTTTGGGGTTTTCACTGGACTGTAATCTTGAGGCTGAAACCCTGGCATTATGCTCCGCCCGGCTCCCAACCCCACCTCGCACGCTTCATGGTGCTGGCTTCCTGGGGTTTGTTAAGGGCTGCTGCTCTGGACCCGGCTTCCCCGCCTGAGCTCTGAGCGGGCCTTTCTCTCTCTGTAGAGAAAAGCCTCCCCGGTCCCAGGGGATCGAGGACATCGGTCCTGGTGTCTGCCTGCATCTCTGGGTGTCCACAACAAGCAAAACCAAGCCCACCGCCAGCAAGTAGCCCCACTGCTTAGCCAGGGTGGCTGGATCAGGCAGTGCAGCTGCCCCACAGAGCTGGCTCTTCCCCCTGGAGGCCCCCGACCCCTGACTTACCTTTGCAGCCGAGCACCTCACCATTGTGCCACCAGGCTCCTGGCAAACTGCCAAGCCCTCCTTTGTCGGTTCCTCCCTGGATCTTGAGACGCACCTGCCAGAAGCTGTCTCTGAATACTGCAGCAGGGCCTACAGCTGCCTGACTCCCACCCAGCGGGGGCGTCCGAACGAGAAATGGTTTCCTTGGGTTGAAAAGTCCGAGCTGAATCCACAGACCACCAGTGCCGAGCCGGGGGGTGGGGGTGCTGCTCTGCGGGGTGATCTGTGCCCCTCAGAGTCTGGGGCGTTGAGGTCCACTGCCCATGAGAGGGCAGAGGGAGGTTTTCAGCCCTACAAAGCGGTTCATTGGAACTAAGACGCATATGCTCCTTAAAAAAAAAGTTTATCTGTATTCCAGAAACCAGTGGTCCTGGCGTCCCCAGGGACGCTGGAGAGCCCAGCTGTGCTTCAGCCCTTTCGTGCCACTGGGAGTTGGCTGCGGGTGCACCAAGCATGGCAGTCTCCCATTCAACCCCTCGAGAAAATATTTGGTGCCAACTCATGGCCTGCAATCCCGCTCCCCCCCATCCCCCCAGTGTCATATCACCCAGCCCACTTCCTCCTGTCTCCTCTTCCCCTTCCTCCTCCTGTTGAGTCCTTCTGAACTTGTCCTTCGCCAAATGTTCCCTGAATAGGCCTGTCTCTTCTGGGGGCTGAAAAATCACACTCGGGGGCAAGTTTGGGGCCAGACCTGGAGGGAGACTAGGGGCTGGACTCCCAGGGATTCCCCCAGACTTCAAGCCACCAGGAGGTCTGGACTTGGGTGGTTTGAGTCTCGCTCCACATTCTCTTCTCACTCGCTCCAGGTCATCTCGTCCAGAGCAGCTGGGCACCAAGTGGTACTTCTGCACGCCGGGTGGTGGAGACTGATAGTCCTGACATGACGGGACTCGTTAGCCCTGCAGTTCTCAACCTGTGTGGGTCGAGACCCCTTTGGAGGTCAAACAGCCCTTTCACGGGGATCACCAAGGACCATCGGAAAACAGATGAATACTTCACAATCTATAATTACACATTGCTTTGTGATTAATCACTGAGCTTTAACGATGTTTAATTATGTTCAGTTTGTAACAACAAAAACACATTCTGCATATCAGTTTTTTACATGACGATTCATCACAGCAGCAAAATGACAGTGATCAAGTAGCAAGGAAAATAATGGTATGTTTGGGGAGTCACCACCACACGAGGAGCTGTATTAGAGGGTCATGGCATTGGGAGGACTGAGAAGCAGTAACTACATCAGTCCATGGGGCTAATTATCTCTACGCATTTTTATTTTCTTCACTCCTCTTTCCTCTGGACGGGCAGAGACAGATCCTTAACCCTTCCTCACATAGCGGCGGATGAGATTTTAAGACCAAGGCAGGAAGCAGAACACTGTCTTGTGGGCGATGTCATGCCCACTGACCTGGGTGTCCCCCGAAGCTTTGTTCCTGAGTCCCAGGTCCAGCCCTGCTCCCAATGTGTCTGGTTAAGTCTAAATGTTGTAGAGATTCCTCAACACGTATCTTTAAAATGATCACTGGTCCCGTGGTGGTGGACGGGTGCAGTTTGTGCTGACCTCCAGCAGGGAAGGAACCCTGCCCGGCCTGGGCCAGCCTCTCAGGTGTTAGGTCTGAGGCCCGTGGGGCAGCGGGGTCAGCCCCTCTCACGGAGGGCCTCCCTGGGGTCTGACCCACTTGAATGCCTGCCACCTCTCAGGGGCTGATCCCTTCACAACACCTGTCCCAGAGGCCCCCAAGGAACATGCTGGCTATCCTTATCTAAGACAGGTTACAGGCATTGAAAATAAAGGATTTTTAAAATAATGACGTGTAACGGGTGAACAGAGAATGCACTGCCATAGAAAAACCCAGGTAGACTCGGAAGACAACCAGAGAGGGAAGGGAGAACTGAGAAGCGCAGTCTTTGAAAGCCACGAGCCAACGGCCCAGACAAGCAGACAGGGAGTTGGAGACAGACCGATCCTGAGCACGCGGAGGCTGAAGTCAGGAGTGCCCACCTGCCCACTGCGCAAACCTAGATTCAGCGTGGCGTCATAGGCACAGGGGAGCCCTAGAAATGCGGCTGGCCTGCATTTGGGAGGGGCGCTAAGCAAACACAGCTACCTTACCGATAATTTCCATACTAATCATGTTAAAATATCTCGGATACACTGCTGCTGTCAGGTTCCCACAGGCGACAGGAAGAAACACACGGGCCACCACAGCCCTCCTCTTTCTCCCGGCCCCTGCCCTTGACTAAACAGGATACCCTGCTCTCTCTCTCTCTCAGGACAGACAGCCTGTCTACCCCAAGTGAGAAGAGAGGCCCCTACCCAGCCTTCTAAGGAGCCCTGGGGCTGTACTTCTTCCAGGGTAGATGTTTTTGCTCGTTGGGCCATTCCTTGGTGCTTTCAGAGGTCTGTGCAGAGGTCCAAGTCTTCTGCAGCCTCTGTCTAACTCACTGTCGAACTTTCACGCCGGCACAAGGCATGGAGAGGGCCATGGGCGTGGCTGTCCAAGGGACAGCTCTGCTCTTCCGCACTCACTGCAGTTCAAGGAGCCCTGTCTGAGGCCCCAGAGTCACCGGGTACAGGGAGTGGGTGTATGTGTGGGTGTGTGTGTGGGGGAATCTCTTGACCGCTGCATCCACGTGCATGGATGGACGGTGGGTCCAAGCAAAATGAGATCCGTGACCTCAAATGTTTCTCCCCTTATCCTGCTGCGTCTGTGGGGCCAGGTGTGAGAAGCTGGGAAATAATAGGTCAAATAAAATATGTGATTAAAAACTCACTTCGTTGTTTCATGTGGCTGGAAATTTTGACATCAGGTGCCTAGCAGCCACCCTGCTGTGAGCAGCACTAGGGGTGAAGCCAGGGCTCCTCCAAGGAAGGGACTGGCGGGCCTGCTTTGCCCTGGAGGGTCACCGAGTCAGCATCACGGGGAGGCAGTGAGTTGGGGTTTGTTCCTTCTGGAATCTGATGCACACGCTTCAATGTTGCTGTGGCCACTGAAATCTCTCCAGCTCAAGGATGGGGGACCCTGTTCTGCAGGGTCCACGTCTCTCCTGCCCGCTCCCTCCGAGTCTGCCCACAGTGAGGCCAGCGAGCAGCCGTAGCCTGCACTGCTGATCATGGACACTACGTGGCTGGGTCTTCGGCGCAGGGAGGAGCTGGGCTCTGGCCTCCTCTGGAACCTAGGGGCTTGGGCCGGCAGAGGCTCTGGGAGCGACTGCCCTCCTCACATCTGAACCATCTCAAGGATCCACGGCCGACACCCATCAAACCTCCTGGGAAGAGTGCCCAGAGAAACGGACGGGACAGTCGGGAAAGCCCAGGAGGAGGCAGTATCACGAGGAGAGCAAACACGTCACCAAGGGCATCCGGGAAGCAAGGAGGGCAATACAGGACAGTTGTCCAGAGGGAAGCAGCACGGTCTGGGCTCCCATGCCACCTGTCCACCAATGACCTCCCCGTGTGGCGGTCGCTGGACTGGACTGGGCCCGGCTGCTTCATCTGCATCATGAAAAGAATCCCGGCCTGACAGGCAGTTGGGTGGGAACCGGCCATGCTGGCTGCTGGGAGACTGTGTGGCCAAGGTGACGGGTCCACTTAGTCGGCCCTGGTCCTCAGGGGTGCGCAGCCTGGGGCAGACTGCTCTCCCCTAGAGTGATGGCATGCCCTCACCCCCGGGGTGATCGTGCGTGAGCAGCCAACAGCGGAAAGCAAGCTGGTTCCGGGCCAAGAGGAAAACCTGCTTCCCTGGGGGTGTGGCCAGCTCCACTATTTACGAGTGGGTGTTCTGTAAATCAGAGCTTCCCTCTGTCCGGGGCAACTCATGGCCCTCCCTCCGGTTCCCAGACAGCAGCCTGACCCCTGACCTGCAGATACCACCGCAAGCATCCAGCCTGATGTCTGACCCCTGCCTCCACAACTGCGCGGACCATTGAAAAATCTCTGAATACACACACAGGTCAGAATGGCCTCAATAACCTTGTTTTTTGTCCCTGGTGCTTCTGCAGCCTAGGGCAGATGGTGCTATGGACAGAGGGAGACAGTCCAGAGCCGGGGCTTCAGGAGCAGGACCAAAAGGCAGGGCCACACCTGCACGCTGCCATCAGAGAACAGTTAAGCAACATGCAGTGGCTGTGGAAAGGTGGGAGTTCTCCCCCAAGCTCATAGCAGTGACCACGGGCCCCACATTCCGAGGACGCCATGCTCATGGCAACACTGGTCCCAGTCGCTCAAGGTGGGGACTCATGTGTCCATCACCTGGTGGCTGCACGGAATGGATATGGGGTGGCCGCATCACACAATGGGGCACCGCACACAGGTCCAGCAGCCTGGCAGTTGCTCACACACTAATCTTGGGGCAAACCAAAAACACGTCTCCACCCCTGCACCCCAGGTCTTGGGGAGCATCTGCTCTTCTCCTTCTCAATTTTTGAAAAGGAAGGGGCCCATCTACGGGGGTTGGGAAGGCATGTGTGAGCCAGTGTGTGGGGCTCCCGCTGTGGTGGGAACAGCAGCTGTAGCCAGCACTGGCCAGTGCCTGCCCCACCCTCAGGAAGGAGACAGTGCCAGGCCCCCTGGCTGTGGCTGCCACTCCTACACCAGAAAACAGACCCCCAAGACCCTCCTGGTGCCATCTGTGCCAAGGTCCATCCCAGCGCCTGCTGAGCTGCAGGGCGGGCAGGTCCCAATTGTCAACCTGAGGTTCCTTGTAACTGGTCCTGCCAGAGCCCTTGTTCAGTCTACCCAAGCCTTGCCTGCCCCGCCCCTACCCTGCAGGAAGTCATCTCTTCCCACATGGCCACCCTTGAGGGCAGAAGGCAGAGGTGGCCCCTAATCCCTCACAAACAGCAAACCCACTGCATCCAAAATAGAAGCTGATCCCCAGTCTAACCACGCAGGTTCTCGGCACCCCAGTGGGCCTCACACAGGAGTGGAGAGCAGAAATGCCCACCTCTCAAGCTCAGCAGTGTGCAGGGACGCCTGGCCCACGAAGCAGCGGCAGTCCCAGGTGCCCGGTGTGCTCTCGGTCCAGTCAGGATCAGCAGTGGGCCCGGCCCAGCTAGTGACTGCCTGTCCCTCCCACCCAGTCCCCACTGATCCTCTGCTTGTTCCTGCTACCCACCCCCCCACCCACCCCGTGACGGCGCCTGACGGAGGAGCTGGTCCCCATGTGCGTGGACACGGCCCACGCTCTGCCTGAGTGGGCCTGACGGCTGCACTTTCCAAGAGCTCATGACAACCACACACAAACACTTGGTTTATTTTTTTTGTTATCCTTTTATTTGGGAAAAGTGCTTCTTACAAAAGGGCAGCTGCAAAATACAGACCCGTCCGTGACAATCGGTTTTTTCTGAACGTGAGAGAAGGGGGCGGATCCTTGGAGTCAGAGCAGTAGGTAGAGGACCAGCGCGTCTCCAGGTCACAGTCAGGGCAACAGCAAGTGCAACCCCTCCCCCCAATGGGCCGCCCAGCCCTTGCTCCAATGCAGAGCGCGCCTAGAACATGGTCCTGAGTCTGCAGGTTTGGGGGCGGGCAGGCCCCACAGACGCCCACCAACGGGCAGCATTGAGGAAGAGCCGGGCCTCCCTGGCCGACACCTGAACCAAAGGGTGGGCGGGCATTGTCGCCCAGAGTGCCTCCACCCTGTGCCACACACACACACACACACACACACACACACACACACACACACACACTCACAGCAAGCGAGTCAGACGGACGGGCCACGGATCCGCAGGCGGCTCTACAACGGGCCCAGTGAGCCCTGTGCCACAATGCGCACGCACCCTCTGGTGAGCTCCCGACGAGGGCACGGGGCTCCAGGCATGCTGCCGGCATGCTCCCCCCCTGGGAACGAACCTGGGGGCGGGCTGGACACTACCCTAGGGCTGGGGCCTGGTGGGGCGAGAGCACGGCGAGCCTACACTAACTGTCTGACAGGTGAACTCGTATTACAAAAAGACTAACTTCAAGATTTATTTTTGTAACTTTTTTTTCAACAGAGAAAACAACACACTCCTGGGGACGGGGGTGTGGGGAGCGGGGCTAGGGGCTGGGGTAGGGGGTGGGGATGGGGGGCAGAGCGACAGAGCCTGGAAGGAATGATTACAACAGCACCTGGAGTGGGCAGGCCTGCCGAGGTCTGGGGGCCCCGCCGTGCCCCTCAAGGGAGAGCGACCGGCCGCGGGGGGTGCGGGGGGGCAGCCCGGCGGGCGCCGCTATAGGTCCAAGTCATACAAGTCCTCCAGCTCGCTGTGAAACAAGTCCCACTCGTCTTCCGAGTCCGTGAGCTCCTCGTCCCCACCTGCGGCCAAAAGCATAAGCAACATCTCGCCCAGCTCAAAGGTGACCACCTCCTCTTCGTCGTGGTCAAAGGGGTCGCCGGTGCCCTCTCGCTCCTCAATCAACTCCCAGAAGTGGCTCCTGCGTTGGGCCTGGAAGAGACAAGGCCGTGATAGCAGCGGGCCGCCGCAAGCCTGGCGGGCGGGCATCTTCCTTCCTGCGCCGGCTCCGACGGTGAGGGCGGGCGGCGGACTTCCAGGCAGGGGGGCTCCGAGTCCCCTGCCCTCCTCCTTTAAGAAAAACGGGAGAGTTACCCGGCATCTGCTGGAGGCTCCCACTTTCTGTCTCTGGGGCTCCTCTCTACGGCCGTCAGGGTAGGCGTGCTTGTAAAAACAGTTGCCTCCAAAAGGGCAGCTCCCACGTCCTTCATCAAAATACCTGCACGCCTTGTCGCTGGAAAGGAAAACAGTCCACGCCTGACCCCCCTGGCTTTCGGGCCAGCCCTCGAGGGGCGGCCTCCGGGAGGCCAGTGCGAGTCCAGATGCCGCCGCCGGGACACAGCACCCAGGGCAGCCCGCCGCCCGAGGGCTGAGTGCCGGCTGCACACCCGGGGGCCAGTGCTGGGGGCCGGGGCAGGAAGGAGGGAGGAGCAGACTGGCCACCGCTGGATTCCTTTCACGTGAGCCCAAGGCGCCGGGCGTGACAGGAGGCCGCGGCGCTGCTTCCGCTCATACCTCATCGCCTGCTTGTATTTCTGAATGAGTTTCTGCTTCTCTTCTTTCTCCTCCACCCAGTACTCACTGGGAATGACAAAGTTAGAGGTGATGCGGCACTCGGGGCAGGACCTGGGGAACAATGAAGAGGCTCAGGCCCAGACTCCAGGACACGCCCTGGGCGCCTCTCCCGCTTCCAAGCGGGGCCTGCTAAGTAAGGGGACTCCCCGCACAGCCACACCATGCCCACGCCTGCGGGCCAGACAGACGCCCACTTTCATGGCTAGCCAGCTCAGAGAAACAGCACAGGGAAAATCATCGATAGATAACTTAGGTTCCAACAGAAACAAAAAAAGGTAACAAAACAAAACGAAAAAAACAACAAAAGACATTTCACACAGACTCCTTTTTCTTTCGTTTAAATAGATTTATTTCTTGCAACTTTGCTCTGTTTAGAGGGTGCCGTTTTGTTCAATAACGAGAACACTCTTGGGGAGGGGTGTTGGCTAGCTTTAATGGATGGAAGAGGATACGAGGGAAATGGGTAACGCTGGGAACACACATTCAGAGCGGGGGTCTGTTCCCTGGGCTGACAGGCTGATCCAGGAAGACAGGCTCCCCGGAGAGCGTGAGGGGTCCACTAACGGATACACAGGGTCTCCTCCTCCAAATTACAGTGGGCAGACCAACTGACCTAGGAGCTAGCTGAGACACACAGGAGAGGCCCCGGTCAAGAGAAAACACATGCACGCAAAACGCAGTCCGTCTGGTGAGGCCGGCCCGAGAGAGACCACACTTCCCCGAGAGAGAACGCCCGCAGCCGGGAGGAGCCTCACTTTATGATCTTGCTCTCAAACTGCTTGGCGCTCCTCCACTTGCGGATGCACTTGAGGCAGTAGGTGTGGCTGCAGTTGGACAGGATCCCAAAGCGGCGCTCGCTGGGGTTGGCCTTCTCGTAGACCACCTCCATGCAGACGCCACACACCATGTCCTTGCTGCGCTGGACCGCGAAGGAGAGCTCCATGTCCTTCTCGTGGGCCTCAATGCACGACTGCAGAGAGGAGACACAGGCGGCGTCAGGGGGTTGGCACGTGCACTCTGCTCACACAAGAACCCAGTGGCTGAGCTTAGGTGTCTGGTCACTGAACCACCAGGCACTGCACGGAGACCTAGACCCACCACCTGGCCGTGCCGTGACGCACGGCCAGATCTCTACTGGCTGGTTACAACTCACTCCGAAGAGCCCGGGGACACCAGGCACACTGTCCACCTGACAGGTCAAGCCTCAGTCTCCTCATACAGCCAGAGCCAGCAACCAGCACCACCAACACCGCAAGAGACCATGCCCAACAGCCCAGAAAAGGCCCCCTCTCCCCCCAGCTCTTGGTGTATGGGAGGACGGGCCACAGCGGACACTGTCTGCACCAGGGCCCCACCCCCTGCACACACCAGCCACCTTTTGCTCAACCCTTTCACCAGCTACTGGGTGTTTGGCTTGTTCCCAGCAGGCCAGCAGTTCAGGACCACCAACTGCGCCAAGGGAGAGTGCTGAGGCCATCTGTTCCCAGAGTGACCGTCTCATAAACCCACGGGGGGCGGGGGGGAGGGGAGAGGGGGGCGGCAGTCCGCTGTCCTCCAGGGCGCTCAGAGAGAACCTGCATGCACCTGGGCTTCCCATCATCCAAGGGTCTCTGTCTTTACCCCCTGCCACATCTGAAGGCCTCTGAGTGGGGCGGACACTACATACTAAGAACACGCTGCATCGTATAGGCACAGGAGGCAGCCCTTGCCAATCTTCACATTCTAGGTTATCTATGTCCTTTTAAAGACCTCCAGAATTGTTTGGCCCTCCTCAAAGGTGGGCACAGTTAGTTATTCCCAATAAGCCCAAAGACGCTGCAGGGCAGAAGAGGGCTGACCCCTCCACAGGGACTGCCCTGCCATCTTTCACCCACACAGGCACCGGGATGTTTGAACCGGCCACCAGCCGTGCCGCGACCACCATTGTCTCACGGCTCTCAGTCTCAGTCTTCCCAACAGCCAGTAGGCCAAGGAGGCAGCACCCCAGACCAGGTCTGTTTCATGGACCTGCCCCACCTAACAATTAAGCAGGGCCAGTATTGTTGATTGGAAGAACATTTCCTGTTGGACCAAGGCACGGTGGTCTGTGCCTGCTCGGTGTCGCAAATGGCTGAGTCCCAGGCTCCATCAACGAGGAAGGGTCTGTGGATGGCGCCTCCACAAGACCCAGGCCTAAGTACACCCCAACCTCCCATGCTCCCTCGACCGCTCAGATGTCTTCTGGCTCACAGCAACCCACAGAATCAGACAGCCTCTGCCTTCTCCCTTGGAGTCCAATCAATGCCTGACCCACAGCACCACCAGGGCCTCGCCTCCCTAAGTATGTACCTGTCCACACACATCCACCCGGACGGCTCCTGCCACAAAGCACTACCCAGGTGCCAGGTCAAAGATGCCCACATTGCACGATCCCACAGACATGTCCAGACTACCAGGAAGGAACCCAGCCAGCCTCCAGGACTCATGGACTGGGCCGAGGGTCTCTTTGGGGGCTGACGGCAATGCTCTAAACGGAGAGAAGGAACACAACCCACCACCTCGTGAATGCAGGCTTTAAGGACTGTGCCTCCTGTGGGAGCCCCCCAAGGCTCTGGTGCCAGCCGGTGTCCCACCACTCAGTCAGCAGCCACGTCCCCAACAGGACCCGACAGTCTCCAGGGGACAGACTTACTCGGACGTGCTGGGAGCGCTGGGCAGCGTCGGTGGGGTGCAGGACCTGCAGCCCGCACAGGTCACACGCGTCCCCATGGAGGTACACGCAGTTCTCCCCATAGCGGCACTCGCCCACTGCGGCATAGGGGCACAGCTGCTGCTTGGTGTCCACAGGCTGCTCTTTCTCCACATGCTCCGTGGTCACTGAGCCCTGCGGGGAGGCTTCAGGGCAGGCCGGGGCAGCTGCAAAGAGTAAGAGGGCAGACAGGGCCCACAGTACAGTTTAAGGCAGGCGCACTAATGACAGTGCCCAAAATGCAACTAAACAGGTGCAGGGTGGAGGTGCCACTCCCTAAACAAAACTCTCTCTTCTAAGAGGGACAGGGCACCCAAATCCTAACTCAACCCCTCCTGAAGGGCGACTCTCTCTGCTCTTGACAGCATTCAGGCCCCCGGTGGAGGCGGAGACCGTCCCGGCCAAGACTGCTGTCCCAGGTGCACACGGAGGCAGGAAGGCAGTTGTCTGGTTTTGCATGCATGGACAACCCCACCCCCTAAGCCACCACACCCCTCCCCCACCAGCAGACTCACTCCGGCCACAGTAGGGCTGTCCAGGGACAAACTCTACAGCATTCGCCCAGTCCTCGGCACCTGCCCCGACAGCAGCAAAGTGGGGGCTTCTTGACTCCACTTCACCGACACTCATCTCGGCAAGGGGTCCGACTCCAGGTGGGAGGACGGCAGACATGGTGAGAGAGGGCTTCGCAGTCGGATCTATACTGGCCGGTTCTTCCTGCTTCAGGGGCTTGCTGTGTTCATATCTGAAGTACCAGGAGAGGCAAAGAGTCAGCGGTGGCCGTGAGCAGAACCTTATACAAGGGAGTGGTGGGCTGGGCATGGGCCAAGCAGTGACTCTTTGGCCTTGCAGGCCTGTCACACCTATGCAGTGAAGTCAGCACCAGCTTGTGCAAAACCTGCCCGCACCACCTGCTGTCACCTCAAGTCTCCTCCCACTGGCAGCAGCAGCCCCCAGTGTGCTGTGCCAGCGAGGTCGGGGCAGCTAAGGAAGGGGAGCCTGCTCCAGGCACACTGCCTTTCAAGACCGAGTGAAAAGTGCACAACCCAGCCCTTACACAGGCCGCACACTTGCAGCTTTGCAGGGAAGTCGGTCCCTACAGAGACAAGACAACCCTGCTTCCCCAGGCATCCAGGCGCAGTCACAAAGCCCAGGTCCAAAGCCAGCAGAGCACACTTCCTCTGAGAGAAAGCCTCACCACGCTCTTGAGCATTTCCAGCTAAAAGTTAAATCTGGACACAACTAGACAAAAATGTGCGTGCTGGGGTGTATGGCAACCACATACGGGCCCGGCCTCCCTATGGGCCGCAAAAGGTCAGGCACTGCTAACCCCTAAGGTGAAGGACCGAGCCCCACCAAAACTCAGCTCTTAAAACCAACACACAGTCACTGCAAGTCAAAGGCCTGCTACCCGTGGCGCAGGCATCTGTGGCACATGTGTACCCTCAGGTGTACAGTAGACATTTGTTGGTCTGGAATCCTTAGGTTGCTTCGCCCCCACCTCCACCTGCTGCAGCAGCCGGGCAGTTCAGGTGAGGCAAGGGGCTTCACAAGTCTCTGGAGCCTGGGCAAGGGGGTTCCCTGCCACGCTATGGTCTCCGGCGGGTCTCAGTTCAATGTGACCACAGAGCTGACCCCTCCCCTGCCACCCTCTATTGCTGCCAGGAGATGTGTTCAAAACAGGCCTGCGCCGGCAGACTGACTATACGGGTCCCGCAGGCCCCGGCGAGCAAGCAGCCAGCTCCACAGGGCGCACTCCCCTCTCCAATTTCTGCGCGTGAGAAGGAGTAAATGTCAGACACTGCGAGCCAGAGGGGACCTGAGTGGCCAGCAAGCCTCCCTCCTTCACCCGGCCCTAGTGTGCAGAAGCCACCAAGGTGTGGCTGGGGGCCGACAGGAAACCGGGGTGTTCCTGCGTGGGGTGACCCTCCTGACAGCCTTCCCAAAGTGAAAGATGAATGCCCCCCCCAATAAAATGATCCATTCAAGGGCTCATGTGGAAAATATTTGGAAATGAAGATGGCAACACGTGTACAAATATGCTTGATGCAAATGATGTATTGAATGTTCTAAGAGCTGGAAGAGCCCCCAATAAAATCATTGGGGGGGGGGGGGGGAGATGAATGCAAAAAGCAAATCTGAAGAAAGCAAAAATGGGAAAACACCCTGCTGGAGAGCAAGAGAGGCCTAGGACTGGGCGGTCCAGTGGCCAGCAGACCAAAGCCACCCCCCCCCACCCCGAGACAGCACACTGTGTATCATGTGCCACCATGTACCATGGGGGACTGCCACCCTGTGTAACAAACACAAGTGATCATCTCCCAGCCATGAGGGGCTGGCTGCCGGCACAGAACTTCCTCCGCCCCTTCTAGGAAACATGTGACCAATCAACCCAACCGCAAGGAGCATCTCTGGGAAACAAGACTTGGACCCCACATGCAAATTCTGCCAGAGGAGCTCAGAGAGGCCCTCGGCCCAGCACAGAGCAGCTCCTCACGGCCCCAAGGCCACACATCTCTGCGGAAGCAGCCTAGTGCAGCGTCCACCATGCCACCAAGGGTCCTTCTACAGAAGTACAAAAGGGCAAAGCAGACTACTTTTCCTGTCCCGACACACCACACACCACCACAAACACACCCTTGGCACATTCAGTAACCCAATACCTGCCCCTAGAGGGTTACCTGATGAGTGCCCCAGTGAGGGAGCCCCTGAGTCAAACATTGGACTGCTAAGCACAGGTCAGCAGTTCACACCCACCTGATGTTCCTCTGAAGATGTGGTTATCTACTCCATAGCAGATAACCTATTCCATGAATTGGAACCAGCATGGAGCTGTGGGTAAGTTTGCGCTTGGAAAACAGGAGTGGTCTGTGAGGCTGCCTATTTTGCCCCCCACCCCCCAGGGCCATAGGTCACTGTCAGACTCTGCAGAACTCATGTTGTCATGTTCACTGTGACCTCCTCCTTGTCCCCCGCTCTCTCTAGGATCAACTTGGAAACCCCTGGGCACTGAGTTATCAGAGATGACACGCAGTCATGGAAGAATGTCTGCTGTGAGCTCCCTTCTCTGGCTAGGCCGTCACTAGACCCTGTCAACTGGCACAACAAGCTGCACACCTGGAGGGGCTCCCTTAGTGCCGCTGAAACGCACAGGGGGCCCTTCATGTGGCCCCCCTCTTGGCGGACACATGCTCCCTGCAGTGCAAACACAGCAGCCCCCACTGCCGTCTGTTACCCACAGTGACTCCTGGTTGGCCCAGTCCCTCCAGGGCCAGGTCACCTGGTAACTGCTCCCCCGCGCCACACACACACACACACACACACACACAGGAGCTGCTGCCACTCCTTTCTCCAGTCTTCTGTGAACCAGCAGATGAGAGCGTAACCACAGACCCTAGAAGATGTGCCTCTCAGCAGGCAGGATCCTCAGGGAAGGGATCTTCCTGTCTCATCACCCTCATTCTAAAGCAATCCACCACACTGCCACGAATCCCCTCTGACTCCCAGCACTTTATAAGACAGGCAGCACTGTCCCCGTGGCCTTCCCAGACGGTGACTCTGCAAGAGCATAGAAAGGCCTCATTCTTCTCCCAAGGAGGGGCTGGTGGTTTTGAACTGCTGATCTTGCGGTTGGAAGCCCAATGAATAACGACATGCCACCAGGCTCCTCGCTGTTCCTACTACATGTCTTCACAAAACAGACATGGGGGCAGGGGGTTGACACTAAACTTGCTCACTCACAACTCTGTACCCTAGTGGACTTGAAGCAGCTGAACCTAACCGCTGACACAAACACCCCCCTCCCCCCGAATGTGATTTAAACGCGTCTGGGGCTTTGTTAAACAGTCTTACCTAGTGTGGGAGCTTAAGAAGCCTCCTGCCCTGGAAGGTGGGATGGCAGACGGGGCAGGGTTTCTGCCCTCACATCACAAGGATTGTGGCCTCAATGGGCTGGGAGCAGTTCTGGAGAGGGACTCTGCTAACAGGGGCCGGTTCTCCCCCAGCCCAAGCAGACCTAGCACCCAGCCTGCCACCTCAGGATAGGGGAGCCAGACCCTTCAACCTCCACCCATAACAAATAGACCTGAATTGCAGGGAAATGTCCGCCAGAGGGTTGCTGATGGGTGTCACCCAGCCCACTCTGGCCTCAGGGCTGGATGGCACAGACCCTGTCAGGTACTCACTGGGCCTTCACAGCTGGTGGGGAAGGGCCCAGATCAGACTCTGCCTTCCTTCCACCGCCCAGGTCTGCAGGAGTTCTTCCTGCACAACATGATGTACTGGGGGCTGCAGTGCCACCCACCAGCCCAGCACGGGTCTGTCCGCCCTGTGGTGAGAGTCAGTGAACAAACCCACCCTGCTCCGTGGGAGAAGCCCAGGCTCGCTGCTCCTGTGCGCTGAGCCTCGGAAGCCCCCGCTCTACCGTAGAGACCCACCCTGGGGCCGCTATGAGGGGAGTGACACAATGATGCCTAAGGAGTGGGAATGCATCACTGGGGGAAGACTGGGGTCATGATCTCCCTCATCTCTCCCAAACCCCCACCCCACCACTGTGAAGCTCCCAGGGCCGGCTCACCTGCAGCGGTCACCGTAAATGCAGTACCCTCGCTGGAAGTACTTGCACAGGACCCCGTAGGGGCTGTCGGAGAGGTCGTGCGAGTAGCGACAGTTACCGCCTTCCTTACAGACGCCGTGAATGAAGTACCTGCGGGACAGAGGGCAGCGGTCGGTCGGGGTGAGCAGGCAGAGTCCTGGAAGGATTCTCTCTCAAACAGGAGGGGAGGATGCTGGCTGTTCATCTACCTACGCGCACCCATGCACCCAAGAGCAGCAAGGGCCACCTTGGTCTGGCCAGCTGAGCTGCCAGGAGAGGAGCCTCAGAACTGAGACTGAGGCCACTGGAGGCCTGCCCACATGACCCACTTTTCTGTCAAGACCGCTTGTAACAGTAGATGAGTCTGCACACAGGAGCGACTCAGACAAACAAGAAAAGGCCTCACACAAGGCGTGGAGAATTACTTTTAATGACCACCACACATTACAGCAGGGGTCTCCAACTGTGGCCCACCCCGGACATTTATCCGGTCCACCGGGCGACTCATCCCAGGCCCACAGTGAATTTGTTCATAGTTTTTCTTTTTAACTATAGTCTGGCCCTCCCAACAGTCTGAGGGACAGTGAACTGGTCCTGTTTAGAAAGTTTGAGGACCCCTGCACTACAGTGTAGCAACCAGTGCCAGTGTCTCTCTCAGTCTACCCAGACACAGCAGCTGTGGCCTGCCCAGCCCTGGGTCCCTGGGTCCCCCAGGCTACCCCAGGGCAGAGTTGGCTGCCCGTTTCTGTGGATGAAAAGGGAATAATGAAACAAAAATCTATGAAACTTTGGGGGGCTGGTAAACTTGAGACTGAACAACTAACTATTGAATTGTATTATATATGGATTAGGTACTTATGAAAACGTAAACAAACAAACAAAAAAACCCAAACTGATGACAAGGACTTGGGCTGGGAAGGGATTACCAAGCACATGTTCTTTTTTTCCCCACATCACTGCCCAGGTGGGAGTAGGAAGCCCAGCCTTGCCCCTGGAGAGCTGCTGCTGGATTTGAACCCCTGTGGGCCACCAGTCCCACACACAACCACTATTGCCACCAGGCTCAGCTACCACGCACATTAGGGCTGGTTTTGAACCACAATTTACCAAGCAAGCAGTCACCCCCAATACCTTGTTGGCCAGCACCCAATTGAGGCCCCACCCCATGTCACCCACATGATCATGGCTCCTCAGCCCTCCACTTCTTAGCCTGACCCCTGCTCATCACCTCTCACTGTGACAAAGCATAGCTCGCACAGCACTTTAGCGTGCTAACAGCCCTCTAAGACCTGAAGGGCAGAGTGTGGGCACAGGCTGGCTGAGGGCAGTCCTAGTCCCAAGCACGCTCACTTGCTCTGGCCCATAGTGGCCTTTGACTTCATCTCTGTCAGCTCACTGGCCCTAGGGGGGGGTTTCTTTCCTACCCACTGTCCTGGCCTCTGCTTCACTCAGCCGGCGTTCCCTGGCATTACCACCACCACACAATTTGTGCTCAGAGAATGGCTGTGATGGACGCAGAGGACTCACTGCCACACACAGCAGTGCCACCGAGGCCTGTCCCTCCTTCCTGGAATAGAGTGCAGTGAACCCAGCCATGGGCAGGCCCCACCCCTGGTACACTGGCTGGAACCTCCTGGGAGGTGAGACACAGCAAACACGAAAACACCACTGCACTTGGGCCACCTCAGAAAGAGCTGGGGGGGGGGGGGGGGGGG
>PVJH01037812.1:0-19512 GCA_004026705.1 Nesogale talazaci | reverse complement strand
CTTGTCTGCAAAGACTCTTACTTCTCCATCAATTTTGATGGATAATTTGGCTGGATAGAGTATTCTTGGGTTTGCATGGTGTTCCTGCAATTTTCGGATTATGCTGCTCCACTCTTTCCTCTTCTTCATAGTTTCCATTCATAGGTCCAAACATATTCTTATTTGTTTATCTTTGTATGTGATTGCCCTTTTTTCCCTAGCTGCTCTCATAATTTTCATTTTTTCCTCATAATTGAATAGTTTAACAACTATATGTCTTGGTGTTTTCTTCTTGGGATCTAGTCTAGCTGGTGTTCTTTCGGCCTCCTGTATGGTTATCTGGTTTTCATTCATTAAGCTAGGGAAGTTTTCCTCTAAGCATTCCCTCACTATTTTGAATGTTGGTTTTCTTGATGCCTCATCCTCCAGCACACTGATAATTATAATGTTTCTTTTCATAGTATCAGCCAGGCTTCTAATATTTTCTTCTGCTTCTCTCATAGACTTGTTAGATTTTTTCTCCCATTTATTAATTTCTACTTAAGAGTCCTCTAGGTCACTTGTCCTGTTCTCTGCCTCCTCCATTCCCTGGGCAATATCTGAAAGCTTACTATTAGTTTTTGTTAGCTCACTCCTTAATTCTTGGATTTCCCTTTGGTGCATGGCCTTTATCTCCTTTATCAATTCTTCTTTCTTCTTTAATGTGCCGCTTAAGAGCTGCATCCATGTTAGTAACATCTTGAAGATTTCTTTCTGTGGTTGATCAATCTCCGCATTTTCTATGACTGCTGTTAGGTCCAGCTGGTCTTCTTGCATCAGATTTAGTTTCTCTTTTCTTGCTACTGTGGAAGCAGCTAGCTGTTTTTTGTTTGATTTATTCGAATTAGGTGGCATTTTCCTTGGTGTTTTGTGGCCCTGGGGCCTCTCTTTGGGAGCTTGGTCTTATATTATAGCTTTCTTCAGAAACTGTTTGCAGCTGGGCTGTTGTTTACTTGATGGAGCGTGTTGACTGAGCCGGGGAATGGGTTTAGGGGTGGGTTGGGGGTTTTGTGATCTGTTCCTGGCTAGGGGCACTTGCCACAGATGGGAAAAAATCCTCTAGCACTCTGGGGTGGGGAGGACTGGCTGGCTGTTTGCCCAGGCAACAATGTAGCATGGACCTCTCTGCTGCAGGTCACGGGGTGGGCGCCCTGAACCTCCAGTGTCTGTGGGGAGTGCAGGTGTTCCTTTTGCTCCTGTGAGAAAGTGTGGCCCAGGTTGTGGTGCGTACAGGTTTAGGGGATGAGTTGATCTTATCCTGGGCAGTGGTGGCGCCCTAATTTTTTTCCTGTCTTACACTGACCGATGTCACCCTGCACCCACTCTTATGATCGCTGGCCAATTATTACGTGCTAGTCATCTCTGTTTATACCCCTGAATCTATCCTCCGTCTCCTTCTCAGAGTTTTCTTTCTCTAGATTCTTTCTTTCATGTTGAAAACATTAATATCACGACCATTGCCTTCCTGGGTGATTATCATTAGCGTAACAACATTCAAGATACCATATATTTTTTTAAAAAGTGACCTTCCCTTGAACCCTTGTCTGTCTGGAGTTATCGTTTATTGTTTGCTCCCTTCTTAGGTTAACTGTTTAGAAGTCTTCTTCCACGCTTGATTTCTCCTTCCACAGCTCGATTCTAGAGTGAGCTCCCCTCCTAATATATCGCTCAGCCTTTGCCTATTTAAAAAGACCAGCAAACTCCATGTTTCCTAAGCTAGGTGATGATACATCTCCGAACTCTATAGTCCTATGACAACTTCCAACACTGGTGATCCCTTGTCTTCATTCTTGAGCTTTTCTCCTTGCGCAGCTACTAATATCACAATGTTCGTCAGTCCTGTATTCCTTGTTTTCTATTCCTGCTTATTGTTTTCTCACATTACTGCTCTTGTAAAGGATAAAATTCCTTAGGACTTATAACTAAAAGCTTTTATTTTCTCCTCAATTCCTAGTGACCCCATCTCTTCTTATAGCATTTGCCACTGACCCATCTATGTCTTTTTCTCCAGCCTAATCCTCTTCCTTAAACTTAAGACTCAGATACTGTGTTGGGTTGGGTTGACTAGAACAACAAATTAAGTGACAGTTATAGATGTGTAAGAAAGAGCTTTAGATAAAAAAATAATCATAGTAGTCATATATCAAGAAAACATCCATAAGCTCCTCTTCAGACCCACATTATAACAATATGTAGTAATGCAATATTACAGAACCCAGGAATATCACAGGCCTGTGATTGCAAAGTCATATGGATCCAAAGTCGGTGGAAACATTGCATCTCTAAGGGTGACGAAGCTCACAGGTCTGTAAAAGCAGAGAGAGAGAGAGGATTCTTCCCCTGACCCTCCTTAGGTTGTGACCTTATTGACAGGTTGGACACTACTCCTACACTTTTATACATATTCAAGATGACATAAAATTATGTAACTCACAGATTTTTTTTACTTTATCACCCCAGAAATATATAACAGGCCCAAGTGAATCTCTTGCTTCCATTCTCAAAACACTAGAAGCAGCCCTTGTTTTCCTATTTTCTTTAAACAGTTCTTTGGTAATTTCTGATTATTCCATCTTCAAAACACTTCCATAATTCATTACATTGTCTCACTTTCCCTGCCTCTGCTGTCATGGTGCCACGATCTCCTGCCTGCACTGCTGTATCATGCTCTTGACTGGTATTTTCACTTCTATGCCTATCCCTCCAATTCACGCTCCACCAAATCAGATCAAGCCACAGCTCTTAACTGCTCACTCTGACAAAATAGCCACCAGTAGTTTTTGAGAATAGTGAAACTTTGAGAGCAACTCTGAATAAAGAAAGCTTTTAGGTCCTCACTCTATAGAGTTTCCTGTGGCAGATATACATGAGTCAAAATCAACTCTATCGCAACTAGTGTAAGACCCTGGTGATCTTTGATTCTTCTTCTACTCCTGGTCACACTAGTTTTCTTTCAATTACTCAGATGCCGTTCAGTTCTCTTCCTCCACTGTGGTGTAGTAAATTACTTAGTATGTATGTAGTATGGCTCTTATAGTCATAGTCCTTGTAACTCCTACAAAATGGCTGGGTAGTGTCCTGCAAATAAACTATATGGAATGTTAACCTTGGCATCTGCCAATTTTTGTATCTTTTGGATGTAAAATGAGCCATCTCTGAATCATGACAGGGAAATCTCATTGCCATCAAGAGAGAAGAGCCACAAACAGAGGACTGAGATCTCTGTGTGGGGAGCCTACCCTGTCTGGAAGGCAGAGCTGTGGAACTCAGGAAATTACAGAGGATGATCAGAAGAATGGAGCAATAGAACCAAGAGCCAGAGAATAAACCAGAGCTGTGGCTCCTATGCCCACAAAGCAAGAAAATTTAGCACTGTCAGGTTGAGGTTTATAGTGGATTGGAGTCCCTTTGGACATTTACTAGAAAAACTAAAGGAATTTTTTTAACACTTACCTATGATGGGAAGAGACCAAAGAACCAGCTGAGAAGTAGAGGACCAGAGTTAGGTTTGTGGGCACAACTGAGAATGAGTGCTCCTGGCCAAACAACTGTATCTTGAACATCTTTTTAGCCTGTCTTGTAATTTGTTAACTTCCTTAATAAAATATTTGCTAATAGTATTATCATCATACTATAATCTGCAGGGCCACTGCATTGAATTATCAAACCCAGCAAAAAGGTAGATAATGTTATGGGAGAGATGATTGGTGTCAGCATTGATGAAGATGAGCAGAGGGTGGAAGCATGTCCAACATCTACCTCATAGGAATCAGGCTTGGAGTCGTTTCTCTTCCCCTTTTGTCAGGTCAGAGGAGTTCTGATGACCCCCTGCACACACCCCCTCTTGTTGTAAACACCTTACTTGGTTAGTTTATTCTTATTCTATAAGGTCTGACTTAAATGTCCTATTTATAGGAAATCTCCCTTAAGTTCTCTGTAAAAGACATAGCTTCTGTTTTATTACTCTCTTGTCTTCACATATATTTATAATATTTATTGCTATTTTCTGGGGCTTTCTGACTACTGGCTATCATGCCACGGAGATTTCCCACTACTTCCCCAGTCCCTGTCACATTGTCTGGTAAATAGGAGACACTCGATAAAATGCTTTTTGAATGAATGGAAGCTCCATGAGAGCAGACTAGTACTGCCTTATTAACTCCTGTGTAATAATTGACTGGATTAAAATAGAAACTCAATAAATATGTAATAATTAGCTAATTAATTAACTTTATTTTTTATTGCAAAACTGAAGCTTACTGACTTTAAGAAACCTACCACTACTAACCAGTAAATTGTTGAGTCAAATCCACCAATCACTCTAATGGAGAACGATGAAACCATCAGACCCCATAAAGATTTACGCTCTCAGTAACCCTACAGTGGGTTGCTATGAGTTTAAATCAACTAGATGACAGTGGTTAAAAGCAGCTTAAAAATCGTGATCCCACAGCCAGTTAAAAGGAAAAGCCAAGTACCAAATACTAATGTGTGACAACTCCAGTTCCTGAAATATTAGAGTAGGAAGGGCTTTTTGAAGAGTGTCTATTCATTTTGCAGATGACAGAAATGAAGCTCAGTATGGTGAAATGATATAACTAATTCATCTATGATGAGGTATATTCTCTAACCATATCTGCAATTAGCTTGCCAGGTCCTTGTAATTATCTAGAGCTACAATAACAGAAATACCACATGTGGGTAGCCTCAAAATATTCACGTTTATTTTTTTCAGTTTTGGAAGCTAGAGGTCTGAGTTCAGGGTATGACTATAGGGAAAGTCCTCTGACTGCTCTGGAGGAAAATCCTTTCTTAATTCCTGGAGGTTTTTTGGAGATTCTCAGGTTCCTTTAATATTTCAGAATAAATTCAAGAGCACCTAACAACAAAGAGGGACAGCCCCTTAGTGGTGGAGAGATTAAAATTTCAGTTGTTATCCAGAAGGCTGGCAGTTCTAACCCTCTAGTTTCCCCACGGGAAAAAGATGTGACAGTCTGCTCCACCAAGATGCCAGCTGTGGGAACCCTAAGGGGGTATTCTACTCTCAACTACAGGGTCACTGGGAGTAAAATCAAGTCTGTGGCACATGGTTTGTTTTAGCGTGCTGCTGCTGCCAAGGTGCTCCTGATAGCTGAGCCTGATTAGCTTGAGACACCACCCCTGGTATAGCAAGTCTCATTAACATAACAAAGCATCCAGTTCCCACAAGAGATGATGGCTCCATCTGTTTTGTTTTTGTTATTGTGTTAGCTGGTCTATTTCTATACCAGGTTACATAATAGGAGAGAGTAGAACAGCCCTCAGTTTCCTATCCTGTAGCATATAGCCCCTGGAGGGGGCTGGTGGGTTCAAGCCATTGATCTTTTGATTAGCAGTTGAGCACTTAATTATTGCATTAACAGGTCTCTTTTCCACACGTACAAGTTCAGAATTTTAAATATCTATGCATTTGGGAGAGACACAATTCAATCCATAAACAGATAAATTTAGTCAAATTACATATTTTTGCTGTGATATATATATGTGTGTGTATACACACACACACACACACACACATATATATATATATATATATATATATTTATCTGTCAAAGGAGGCAGTGGTCTCCCTGCTGTTATCTGAGCATTCCTGAATTTAAGCATTTCTGCCAGCTCGGCTTTTATGACTTTCTTTTCTCAATTTGCTTCTGCCTTCCCCTCACCAACTCTCTCTCGTTTTAAGATTAAAGAGAAAAGGAAATTGCATTGCATATGCTTTGCTCAGTATTCTAATACAACCATTAGAAGAACAAAAAAAGTAAGAAGAAATTATAAAGTTTCCCAATCTTTATGTACCTTAGGAAGAATAAGAGTGTCTGCCATAGAAACTCCCTAAAGGAAAGATAAAAAGTTATATCTTCAGCCCCTAGCCAGAGTTGAAAAAGGCATGTACAGAACAGTCATTCAGAAGAAATATCATTATCAATCCCTATAATGAGCCAATAAATTGCAAAAGAAAGGGAAAAACAATCCTCGCGGCAATAAATGAATACAAAATTTTCTGGTGTGTATGCAAGAGAATGAATAGCCCACATTTCTGTGCTTATCACTTTGTTTTAACTGCTGGTGAAGAGTGACTTATAGTGCAGGAAGACAAACTATGCTTATTTACACTCAAAATGCCAAATCCCATTTATACTCCAAACCTTATCACCTTGCATAAATAACATTTAACCTACCCAGAAAATAAATGTGAAGGGCAGAATCAGAAGAGACCTGGAATATTCCATCCAGTCTCCTTATTTCAGCTGCTTTGATCAAATACCATGATTTGCTGCAACCATTCCAAGATGGGAGTGTTTTGAATTTTTAAAATAGCTTAGCACCAAATGTGTCTTAATTAATCTGAAACTATATTTAGAATGCTGAAGTTTGCCATGAAATATGAAATATACTTAAAATGTCAGTCTTATTTTAATTAATATGCCAATCCACCTTTGCAATAATCAAGTTTTACAGTCTCTGAACGCTGGCTAACTTGGATGCTGGTGTGTGTGTGTGTGTGTGTGTGTTTCATCTTGATGATAATGTAGTTCTCCCACAGATTCTTCCTGCCCCCACAGATTGTCAAGGGAGATCATATATACCGCTACTTTGAGCCCGTTGGTATATTTTATCTATAAAAGAATATGATGTGAAATGAAATGTCTTGTCTTACGGGTTACCAGTTAACAAAGTCATTTTAACAACACATCTGTCCTGATGATATAAGGACATCCTGAATTTAATACTTAAGAATGAATACACATTTTTAAAGTCATGTAAAACCCTGAATCCTAAAAATACTGCCACCTTCTTAAATTGCACTAACTGAACAGAAAGCTTATCTGCTCATATTGACTTTCTGATCTGCACAGACTTATTTAGTGAGAATGAGAGAGAACTATTTGCTGAAAGTTAGAGCAGACTGATACCTGTGGTTTTTCTGTCATCACAAATATAAGATATCAGCTGTAGATCAATGAAGGTAGCCATGATTAAAAAAGAAAGAAAGAAGAAAGAGTAGGGTACAAAATGCAGGATATTTAGAAATTCTTTTAGCAATTTGACAGCATGGTTTTATTTCTGCTTCATCTAATAATAACTACTCTTTTCATTTTCTATGCCTCATTTATTGTTTCATTTTATTAGTAACTCATTTTTATTATAATTTACAAAAGTATTCTACCACAATTGGAAACATATTTAAAATTATTATTTCCCAAGTGAGATGATAGTTCAGTGGTAGAATTCCCAACTTCCATAGAGGGGGCTTGGGGTTCAATTCCCAGCTATTACACCACCTCTCAGTAGAGGTTGAGGTGTTGTCATGGCACTGAGCAGGTCTCAATGAAGTGTACCATCTAAAAGAAAAGCCTTCCACCAACTTCTGGAAACCAGCTAACAAAAGCCCAACATAACCTGATCTGCAACTGACCAACAAGATGGTTTTGGACCTGGTGACATTTTATTTGGTTATGCATGGGGTCACCAGAGTAAATGCTGATTTCATGTCAAATCACACCAACTTCCTAATTAGTGCTTTGTAAATCACTGTCTTTGATGACCTTTTTACTTCATTCATTACAAAGCACCATGCCCCTGGAAATGGACCTGTACTAAGTCTCTAATACACATGAGAACGAGTGAATGCCTACAGTGGGGGCAATGGCAGCAATATGGTTCATATTCAACCAAACTGAAATGGAACATATAAATTTTGGACTCGAGTTTTTTGACGGTTGATTTTGCAGCCATCAACAGAAATTCAAAATAATCATTCTACAATTATTCTCAAACTTTTAAATCTGAAATACCTTCTTTCTATCCACAGAATACCTATTCATCTTTTATAAGTCTCAAGATAAATACAGCACCATTTTTCACATTTAAAAACCTCTCTAGCTCTGGCTGAGCCCCAGTGGCGTAAGTGGTTGAGTGCAGGACTGTGGTCCGCGGGGTTGGTGGATCAAATCCAGCTGGGGTTCTCAGGAGCAGTGCTGGGTAGCTCCCATGACCATCAGAGGGCAGTGATGCGCCCCCCCCCCCTAAATAAAAAAAAGAAAAACCTCTCTAGCCCTCTCTTCTGGACCCTGGCGCTCCAGGAGCAGCAGGCGTCCAGACGTGGTCCAAAAACCACACCATGGAATCCAATCCTGGAAATGGCTCAGAAGCGGTATCAAAAAAATCTGATCACAACGATACGAGGCTCCTAAGGGGGTGGACCCCAAGTTCCTAAGGAACATACGTTCGCCAAGATGCACAACAAGGCCCTGAAGAAAACGCAGGCCAACAATGCCAAGGCCGCGGCTGCCTGCGCCGAGGCCATCAAGGAGCTTGTGAAACCCACGGAGGTCAAGGCCAAGACGCCAATGGCCTACATCGCCCACCCCAAGCTTGGCCAGCGGACTCGGGGGCACGTATTGCCAAGGGCCCGAGGCTCTGCCCGTCCAAGGCCAAGGCTCAAAGCAAGGCTGATGCTCCAGCCAAGGCCTTGACTCCAGCAAAAGCTCCCTAAGACACCCCCATTCTCAGAAAGTAGAGTTCTCCGTGTGAGGGCCAGAGGGACTGGGGTGAACGCTGGGCTGCTGCCTGCATGGTGCTGTCTGTACACATCAACCCGGGTGGCGCTGTAAAAAAAAAGCCCTAAAAACAAACAAACAAACAAACAAAAAACCCTCTCTATTGGGGAAGTTATCCCCTAAATCCACTTATTGGATGAATATTCAATGCTGATTTTACCTTAAAGCACTAGGAATGGGCATGTTGCCTGAGCAAACTTGGACCACATTGATCTTAGAGTCTAATAGAGAAGACACAGAGTCAGCAAGTGATTGCCTAAATAAATATAAAAGTGGAATTGATATTTACTGAATTAGAAAAGGAACCATTGCCATGAAATTTTGTAGCAGATGGAATCTGGCCTGCATCAAGGGGACAGAGAAGACTTGCTGGAGGACGTATTACTTAGTGAGATTCGAAAGATGAATAGGAATGAAACAGCAATGGTAGAAGGGAGTGTAGATAAGGCAGAGGAAAATGAATTCATTTGTTTTTGCTGTCACTGAGCATATTTTGTTTTGTGCATGTTTTTATTTTCAATGGAGAAATGAAGATGCCACCTTCAGATATCTGTAGACCTCGATGTAGGGCATATCAAGAAACAATAAATTCACATTTTGATATTTTTTAATAAGGATATGTCTACCATTTGTAGCAATATTTAAAACATCTTCATACTATATATATTTACTTCTTTTATTTCCTTGTTTTCTTTTCCATCTCCCATAGAATATCAACCTAATGACTTCTTTCTGGAATAAGGAAAGTATTGGAATTATTTGTTTTTCAACAGAATGAGTGCCCTTCTCCTGGACCTACCTCTTTTCTTCTGCTTCTAAAACAGTTGGTCCTTCCTTTTTTAAAATGTCATTTTATTGGGGGCTCAGGCAACTCATCATAATCCATGCATCCATCCATTGTATCAAGCACTTTTGTACATTTGTTGCCATCATCATTCTCAAAACATTTTTTTTCTACTTGAGCCCTTGATATCAACTCCTAAATTTTTCCCTTCCTCCCTGATCCCCCTTCCCTCTTGAACCCTTTATAATTTACAAATTATTATTACTATTTTGTCATGTCTTACACTGTGCGTTGCCTCACTCCACCCTCATTAGTTGGTTCTTTTTATCAAAACCCTTTCCCCCTTGCACTCCTAGGCAAAAGATTCAGGTTAGGAAGATTCTCATGTGATTTGGCTTTTGTCTTCTGTTGACCTCTTCATACAGCAGCACCGATTTCATCTTCTTTATCTCTCTTGAATTATTCTTTCTAAGTAGTTATTTAGTGGTGCAAGCAATTGAGTATTTGCCTACAACTATAAAGTGTAATTGATCAGAAAATCGCCATTGTTTTTGTTGAATATAAGTGATTATTTATTGACTTAGTTATCCAATAGTAAGTTTTGTTGAGAGCCTTCTCCAGGTTAGACACTCAGCACATCAGACTGTTAGTGTTAACAGATAGTTTCAAGTTAAATTGCTCAAAATATAAACAAGAAACCTTACTATCTGGGAATTGATTTCAACTCACAGGGACTCCATAGAACAAAGAAAAACTCCCCCCTGTGGGTTTCCAAGGCTAATTTTTCACAGGAGTAGAAAGTCACATCTTTCTCCTCCAGTTAAATGAAGAGTATCGAAAAGAGGATGATGGCCTAGATATCAGAGGGGATGTGTTTAGGGGACTCATGAAGAGAGATAAAGGGCAAAGGCAGGAAAGCATTGTTCCTCATCTCTTTGATAAAGTAATGGGAAGGCCTATAGAAATGTCTAGTGCTTCTGGTGATTCCCATTTGAGCCACCGAATCTAACTAAAGCTTTGAGGGGAAAGACTTAACTCAAGACCCTGGCTCCAATCTCTTCTCCATTGACTTTGAGAATTTCACTACCACCACAGGAGGTTACAGGACAGTACAGCGCTACTGTGGAAAGGAAAATCAACACTAAAAAAATGTGGCTCTTAAAAGTGTGGCCCAAGAAATTGTTGAGGTTTGGAATGAGAATGTGTTTATTGTAGTACAAGAATAGGTATGTTAATCTCATGCAATTTTATCCTTTGGGCTTCTCTGACATTTTTAACTGAAGTGATTTTATTTTCAATAGCCTTAATAAAATTTGAGAGAAATGTAAAAAAATTCATATTTCATCCCAGTTCAATGTTCTGCTCTGTCTGTTCTAGTTTTTTAAGGCAATGTGCAAAGAGATTCAAAAATAAAACAAAGGAAGTTTCTGCTAAAGCTGAAAATCAAAATGCAGCGGAGTATGCATTTTCAAGTCCATGAATGTTCTATATGAATGAGATTTTTGTGGCTTGCCACAAGGTGAGGAAATGGTGACTGTAAAAATTATTTACATTGTCCACAGAATCATGATTTCTTTAGAAAAACAAAACCAAAATGGATATTATAAACTTGGGGGGGGCTCAATATGTATTTTCTTATAGACGGGTTTATCTTGTGTGAGTTTTAGTCTTTATTTCACAGAAAATAAGAACACTTTACATATCCAAGAGAGAGAGTCCACAAAGAATTACAGTAATACTCAGCTATGTAAATCAGTTTTAATCTACCTTTTGCATATATCTGCCAAGCTGCAGTCTGCCCATGTTTCTGCTATTCATCTACTGATGAAGAAAACTCCCACTGGTATCATCCACAATGTCCACAGGCATTATAAATATCCCTTCATAGAACTCCACTGAGGGATAAAGTGTGGGGTCAATTCAAAGTCGATCTTAAATTTTTAAGGCAGGCAAGTATATCATTTGCATACAGAGAAGCAATCTGTCCTTTGCTAGAGAAAGATTTACAGATACTTTAAAATCAGGCCTAATCTATAAAACAAACAATGCACAGCTAGAGCTAAACCAAAAGAGAGAGACAGGAAAATACAGGGAAGAGAGAGACTATAGACCAAATTATAGTAACTTTGAATGTTTATTTTATTAGCAGAACAAATAAAACAACTCTTGTAGATTGCTTTTAGTAAAGACTGTAAATGTTCCACCATGAACTATGCTGGAAACTATAATATGGGAATGCTCCAGAGCTGTCCGGAGAGGTGCTAAGCATCATTTATTTAGCATCTCACTTGCCACTTTACAAAGTAGGTTTCCAAGAGTGATGTTTAGAGATTTTGTTGTTGTTATTTAAAGAAAGCCTTCCTTTCAATTATCTCTGGCTTAATCATTGCATGCTTGCAATATGCTTGGGTCTAAAAGAATTTATCTGTAAATGTCACCTTCTAAAGCTATTCATCTTCCTCTACCCACACTGAAGAAATGCATAGTATTCCATAAAAGACTATGATAAGATGACCCCGGGCAGAGATTGCTGTCTTAGATACCTGAAAAGGGTTACTTTGTTGGCCAGAAATTAAGTGGTCAGAAATAATGCTATGGCTTTAATTATGCATATATATATATATATATATATATATATATATATATATATATAAATAATTCTAAAGCCTATACCAGTCAATATGACCTTGTTGGAAATTCTTTCTTTGAAGATATAGTTATGTTTTTTAGGTGCCCCTGAATTGATTCCACGCTATAGTCAACAAAATGAAACATTGTCTTATCCTTCTACATCCTCACAATGACTGTTATGTTTGAAGGGTTTCCTCTTTCCCAAAGACCTCTACTTTACCAAGTCTGATGTCTTTTATGATAATATCCAAAGGATATGAGAAAAGGTTTAGCCATCCTCACTTCTAATTCTGGCTGTGATTTGCTTGTTCTTCTGCCAATCCACAATACTTTTGATATTCTTTGCCAACACCATAATTCAAATGCATCAACTCATTTATATTCTTTCTTATTCATTTTCCAACTTTCACATCCACATGAGACCATTTAAAATACCATGTCTTGAGTCAGGGAAACTATAGTTCTCCAATGCCATCATCCTTGTCCTTCGATAATTTACAGAGGTCTTGTATGGTAGATTTGCATCATTTGGTTTCTTGGAACTTCTTTGAAAGCTATCAATTAACAGGAGATCACACCAGAGGAGATGGGCTCTAATTCTTTTTGAATTAAGAGAACAGGCTGGGAAGACAGATTCACACACAGGAAGATGGTATCTATAAGAACACAAAGAATGAATAGCTTGCAGCCATGAGAAGCCCACAGAGAGGTGTGCAATAATTACTCTCTCAGAGCTCTCAGAAAGAATGAACATGACCAATAACCCGAATTGGACTTCTAGCCTGCAGAGCTATGAGACAGTAAATTTTTGTTCTTTAAAGTCACCTACTTAAAAAAAAAAAAAATGAAGTCGCCTGCTTTGTGGTATTGTGCTGAGACAGCTCTGGGCAACCAAGACAGACAGGGAGAATGAAAGCTACCAAAGCAAGCTGCACTGCCTCAGATGTTCAGCTGTGACTGGATGAACACACAGAGGTTTGGAGGTCAGGCTGAACCCTGGTGAAAGTTGGCAGTTGGTACCCAGCACTTTCTCTGCCTGAACCTTACCCATCCCCACCAACACATTACCATGCTAAACTGACCTTTTTACTTTTCTGATGGCCTGTCACACCAGTCCTGATTGAAACATGTTCTGAAACTAAGAATCTGCTCTTCATAATTTCTAAGATGTCCAAAATAGGTCATAGCCTAAAAGGTAAACCAAACCCCCTTTTTGCTGACAATGGGATGGTAGGCCAAATAATTTCTCTACACACTAAGGTTGCTGTTGACTGCAGAACTTCTTTTCCCAACATGATCATGCAGTGACCCAAAGAGCTCCAAGTTACTCTCAGTGAGTTACCTTTTTAACAGATTTCAAGGGATTGAGTCACAATTTTGCCATTTGGTGGAAAATGTGTGTTCTGTTACAACCAGTTTGTCATAGCATATGACATAGCATATGTTTTGTCATTGCTTTGGAAACTGACATAATTATTTTTGTTAATACACTGAAAGGGCAGAGAAATAGCTTAAAGTATATACTCTTGTCTGAAAGCCAATTACTACACTATTTCATTGGTTTCCATAAAATTTATTCCAATTTATGGTAACCCCATGTGTATGTCAGAAGAAAAGTGTGCTTCATAGGGTTGTCAGAAGTAAGCTGCCAGACCTTTCTTCCAAGGTACGTCAGGCAGGCTGTAGCTGAACCTTCAATCTTCCACTTAGCAGCTTAGTATGCTAGCCATGGGCTACTATCATGATGATTGTTAGGTGCCAACAAGTTCATTTTGGCTCATTATAACCCCATAAAACAAGTAGAATTTCCACATCTGATTTTCTTGGCTGCAGTCTTTACAGAAGTAGTTCTCCAGACCTTTCGCCCATGGAGTTGGTAGGTACATTTGCATGAATAACCCTTTGGTTAGTATCACTCAACAAAATACTGGCAATCATAGAGAACTGAGGATTTTGCCTCTGATTCATCCTAATATCGCAGCTCTCTGGAAGGTCAGAAGTAGTGGTGAAGTAAAGAGATTTACCAAAAATGCTTTTTTGCCTTCCAGGAGCTGAAAATCAATTGGGGGTGATCAGAAATGTAAACAAGTCATTTCAGCACCATGAGGTGTGAGAGAGGTCGAGGACAGGTGGGGTGGCCTTTTTTCCATGCCCTCTTCATTATCCCCCCGAAATCTTAAAGCAGCCCAGAGGAGAGTCTTTGAGACCCTTCAATGCAATGTAAATTGCATTGCTTATGGTATCATGTATAAGAATGGTTTTGTATCTCTTGGTCCTTGTTTCCTCCGCCAGAACTTGCTTTAGTGTTGGGTCCCAACATGCCCTGCTCTCTTTCACCTCAAAAACAAAAAGAAACTGGCCCCAGGTCAATGGCAACGCACAGAAACCTATATAGGACAGGGTAGAACTGCCTTCGTGAGTTTCTGAATCTGTTCACTATTTACATGAGTAGAAAACCTTCCTCCCAAGGAGTGGCTGGTGGTTTCCAACTGCTGACCTTGCCTTTAGCAGCCTGACTTATTTTTATTTATTTATTTGGTGGGCATCACTGCCTCCAGTGGTCGTGGGTGCTACCCAGTGGTGCTCCTGTGAGCCGCCGCTGGATTTGAACCACCAAGCCCGCAGGCTGCAGTCCCGCACTCAACCACTTACGCCACCGGGGCTCAGCTCAGCAGCCCAACTTATAACCATGATGCTCCTCAGGCTCAGGTTTTCATCCCTGGCCTCTGAGTGTACTGTGACCTCGTCTCCTGTGAGTTCCCGGTCCCTACACTGCTGGTGTTACCCAGACTAGACATCCTTTGGGCATCAACCCAGACATCGCACCCCTGCAAAGCCTTCCCTTCATCTCAAAGTAAGAAGTAAATGTGCTCCCTGAATATTCTCTTGGAGCTCTTTTATGGGATAAATAAGCATATTTTTTGTGTGCTACCTTTAAATTGTGAGCAATTTGAGAGCTGCACATTGTTACCTTCTGGCCTCAAAGGTTATCAAATACCTCTGATCCACAGAAGGCATTCAATGCAGACGAGAAAGGAATTGATAAAGTAACTTGCAGAACTAGTTGAGTGCGGACTGTGCTACTTGGACAGTGACCAGCTTGGTCTTCAAGCTTCCTTACTTCCTCAAGTGTGGGCTCGCATGCCAAGTGATGGATCCTCTTTAGAGAAGTCCCCGGAAACATCCAGTCTAACACACGCAGTCATCTGCTCATGTTTGCTTCTAGCCATGAAGAAGGATGATCTATTTTCTGACTTTGATGCTTTTTGCATTTTAATGAAAATAAAAATACCCTTTCTTTTTTCTCACATGAACACTAAAAAGAGGCTCTCAGATAAGCAGAGTGTCAAACTTTCTTCCCTTTAATTTTTTTCATTCTGTCCCATTCCGCACTTAGACTCCATTGTCTATTGCATCAGAATAAATCAACAGAGCCTGCCCAAGCTTAAAGCTCTTCACATTTCCTGCTTCCTCATCTCTGCTTGATAGGCTTTCTGCAAAAATTTGCTTCTCCTCAAGATGAGTTCTGGATGGTTCTGACTGTTATGAGTCTGAGATGGGTTCTGAATGGTTAGAGAATGTAGTTGTGCCATTTAATGGGTTTGATCCTCTGTCATTCAATGATGACTTGGAATGAATGAATAGTCTCTTCCAGGACTAGTTGAATACCATCTGTTTGCTTGACACTCCAGTATCTAGCCATCAGGTCTGTTTCCCATTCTAGAAAAAAGACAGCTACTTATTGTACTTCTTGATTCACCCTGTACTTTGGCCTGATGTTTTCATGATCGTACAAATGTTTTATTCTCTGGGGTATAAATTAAGCTATCAAAAAGTTTTTCAACAATGAGAGATACTTCTACCTTCATAACTCTACCTGGAAACACTAGAAAGAAGGGTCCCTCTTCTTATTTAGAGATAAAGATAGGAAGGAGGTGAAAATAGGGATTTTAGATATATTTTGTAAACTAATAATCTAATTCTAGGAACAAAAATTCCTTGCTAAAAATAATAAAATGCATTAATAGAAATATTTTGCTCTAAAATATAGACAAGGAAAAAGAAAAGTTTTGTGTGAGAGTGAATTACAACAAAACAAGGTAATTGCCCTCATTATAGCTGTCTCTGGACAGCTGCCCAGAGAGAAACACATTCCAGTAGACCAGAGCTTCAAATCAATTTATAGTCCTGGTGGTCTGGATGGCACAATAGATTTCCTACTTGCTACTTGATCTGTGAAAGCCAGACGGTCTTAATTTAAAGTCAGACTTTACTGAAAATCATTCCAACAGACTAACTCCTGTGATCCCAAGTGAAATGAATTTGGAAGTTGTAGATAAAGTATTTTGTGAAGGACTATGATAATTAAGCATCTAATGAAAATGCAATACGACCTTCTGTTTTCTGTGCTATGTGGAAGAAACGCGCCTTTATCTTGGCCCTTTGGTAGACAATATTGCTCTTAATTTTGGAGATCTTAATCAGATGGACACCATTGAAACCTATAACTTAGCAACAAATAGAATCTACCTTTGGGAAGATGTGTTTGGAAGTCTTTTATACTCATTTAACTTAAGATGGGTAAGTTTAGGTCACATAGTTTCACTTTATATTCACTAGTAAATTGTTACCAATTGACCATTTTAATGTGGGACTTTTTTTGTCCATAGAGACCTGTGGTCCAAATATCTCAAGTGAGTTTTCCTCTGAGTGGTGGTAAGGTCATCCTAGATGGAATTTATTAGACATCTTTAGTGCTGTTATAGTACCATTACCTTAAGAATGCTGATGGTTGTACTGTTAGAGCTAACTCTTCAGAGCATGAGAAATGTGGGGAAACGGCTAGATGCCTCACCAACCAGGGCTCTCATTAGAATATCATAATGGCTGTTTATTCAGGCTAGGCAAAATTCCTTATCTATACTAAATAGTTACTAACTGAGAGGAATAAGTTGATAAAGGGATGACCTGTAACCATACTGTTCTTAACAGAAGGAGGAATGAATCGCCCCCTTCAGTAGAATCCACCTTCTTAACATAGGGAGAAAAGACAAAAAAAATAATAACATCTTCTATCATGGACGAAAACGCAGAACTCTCCACATTGGAACCATGCTCTCTGGTCACCAACAGTGTCTAACTAGCTAACTAATGAACGAACTGACGAAGTGGCTAACATGCCTTATACCTCCCAAAAAAGCTACCGTCCATCTGTCAGTGAAGTCTTGAATGGTGCCATGATGCTGCAGCGATGCTCCAAGACGCATACAGACTGGCAAGAAAGACCCAATAAACTGCTTACAAAAAATCAGACCCCCCAAAATCTGTGGGTTACAGTGGTTCACTCCCTTGGAGTAAACAGGAGTCAACAGGAAAAGAGCTATCCAGAAGTTGACCCCCAGCCAGGCTAAAATCAGCTTTCCGTCACGCTCACTCTTCATTAGACAGTTACCATAGTTATCTCTCCCTTTGGCCTTGGTTGAGGAATGCCAGTCTCATGTATTTATTCAATAGACCATACGCTATAAAGAAACAACTCTCTGAAATTTGCCAAGTAAATAGCAAAGAAGAGATACGCAAGGTTTGGTTTTTTTAAAATCATTTTATTGGGGGCTCATACAACTCTTATCACAATCCAGACCCATTCTTTGTGTCAAGCACATTTGTATATTTGTTGCCCTCATCATTCACAAAACATTGACTTTCTACTTGAGCCTTTGGTATCACCTCCTCATCCCCACCCCCATTCCACTCCTTCATGAATCCTTGATAATTTATAAATTATTATTATTTTGTCATGTCTTATATTGTCCAATGTCTCCTGCCATTCATTTTTCTGTTGTCCATTCCCCAGGGAGGGGTTTATATGTGGATCCTTATAATCGGCTCCCCCTTTCTACCCCACTTTACCTCCACCCTCCAAGTATTGCCACACTCACCACTGGTCCTGAAGGGTTCATCTGTCTTGTATTCCCTGTGTTTCCAGTTCCTATCTGTACCAGTGTATATCCTCGTATTTTTAAGGTGAGTTGGAATCAGGATAGTGGTGGAGAGGAAGCATTTAAGAACTAGAGGAAAATTGTGTGTTTCATCATGGCTGCACTGCATCCTGATTGACTTGTTTCCTTCACGTGGCTCTTCCGTAAGGAGATGTCCAGTTGCCTACAGATGGAGGCAACTCCACATTCCCCCTCATTCACAATGATATGTTTTGTTCCACTCTCCACAATCCCCCTCATTCACAATGATATGATGTTTTATGCTTTGATGTCTGATACCTGATCCTTTTGACACCTCGTGATTAAACAGGTTGGTGTGCTTCTTAAATGTGGGCTTTGTTGTTTCTCAGCTAGATAGCCGCTTGTTTATCTTCAGGCCTTTAAGATACTATATCTTTTGATAGCCAGGCACCGTCAGTTTTCTTCACGACTGTGTTAGTCTGGATAGACTAGAGAAACAAATTCATAAACATGTATATGGATATAAGGGAAAGGTTTATATACAAGAGGAATGGAACATTGAGAAAGCATCCCAACACAGTCTGGTCCAAAGTCATAAGTCCGATATTAGCCCATGTGTCCTATACCAGTCTGTAAAGTCTCCTTCCAACTCACAAAGAATCTGCAATGACACCAGGACAATCACAGGCCAGTGGGTGCAGAGTCTTGTGTATCCAGTGGCAGTATAAGCATCCCGGCACTGGTAGGGGCCTCTCCATGGCTCCTCATTTCCAGGGCTCAGGGTCCATCAGCAGCATCCATTGGCGGTAGAAGCATCTCAGTGTTGGCAGAGGTCTCTCTGTGCCTTCTCTGGCTCCAGAGGTCTGGTTCCATCAGGACAAGACCATGTGGCTTCTTCGGCTCCTGCAGGTGCCAAGACTCAGGATCTATCAGCATGCCACCATCTTGTCTTGCCATTAAACTAACTCCAAGAGATTGAGTCTACAGTCACTCACCTCCACAGGGGAAATATCGCAAGATTACCCAGAATTCTCAGAGAAAACCATGCCCACACAGGTCTCATTGGCCCTCTCCAGATTGACAGGCTAGACTCCACCCCTCCACTTCCAATCATGAAACTGACACCAAGTACATGACCGCCACAATCACATTTGCTTATGCACCTATTTGTTTTCAGTGCTTTTGTCGGGAAAGTAAGCATCATGGAATGCCAGTTTAGTAGAAGAAAGTGTTCTTGCTTTGAGGGAGTAGAGGCCCAATGTCCACTGCTACCTTAATATTAAGCCCATACATATATGCACATAGACCTATTTCCCCATCCTCATATAAAAATATATTTACATATGTACCTGCCTGTATTTAGACCTCTATAAATGCCCTTTGCCTCCCAGTTCTTTCTTCTATTTCCTTTTGCTTTCCTCTTGTCCCACTATCCTGCTTAGCCTTCATTTGGGTTTGATGAATTCCTCTCCATTACATTGCCCTTGATCAAGCCCTACCAGGCCTCCTACCCTCTCCT
>PVJH01037811.1:0-17632 GCA_004026705.1 Nesogale talazaci | reverse complement strand
AGGGGAAGGGGGGGAGGAAGGGTAATATAGAGAGCTGATAATGGGGGCCTGGAGGGAGGTAGAATGTTTTGAGAGTGATGATGGCAATGGATGTGTAAAAGTGGCCTGCATACAACTGATGCTGTTAGGGATTGTGATGGGAGTTGTATAGGCCCCCCCAATAAAATGATTCATTAAAAAAAGGGGGGGAGGGGAAAGGGGAGTTTGTTTTTTTTTAAAGAGGAGCTTGTACCAAGGGCTCAAGTGGAAAATGTTGGGAAATGTATGTGGAAACATGTGTGCAAATGTGCTTGATACAAATGATGTACTGAATGTTGTAGTGGCTGTAAGAGCTCCAAATAAAATTTTTAAAAGACGGGGGAAGGGGCAAGGAGGAGCTTATATCAAGGGCTCAAATGTAAAATGTTTGGAAATGAATGTGGCAGCATGTATGCAAATGTGCTTGATACGGATAATGTACGGAATGTTATAATAGCTGTAAGAGCCCCCAATAAAATTATTTTTAAAAAATACAAATAAAGAATAAGAAAGAAAAAAAAAGTCAGCTTATACACAAATAAATATAGTAACTGCTTGAACAAACTATATACTTCAATTTCTTTGTGCTTTCATGATTTTAATAATGCAAACACTTAGGAAATGGCAAATTGGTACAGAAAAAAACAGTAGTTACTAAAACTGAACACAGGCATATATACTATAATAGAGCTTTTCTGTCAATGTGGCCTGGCTGTGAGTCTTTGTGGTTGGGCAGTAGGCCATAGGTTGATGATGTCCCTTTGGGGGTGTGGCTTATTAGACAGCAATAGAAAAGGAAGGCTGGACGACTAGATTGCCTCACTCTTCTGGTGGGCATGGCTCTTGCATATGGTCTCTTGGGAGGGGGGGCAATGGCCTACA
The DNA here is from genome assembly GCA_004026705.1 of Nesogale talazaci. Taxonomy (NCBI): domain Eukaryota; kingdom Metazoa; phylum Chordata; class Mammalia; order Afrosoricida; family Tenrecidae; genus Nesogale; species Nesogale talazaci. Next base: position 16,732 of record PVJH01037811.1, on the reverse strand, counting down.
CTATTGCCTGCTGATCCCAGGAGGTATCTACGCACGGCCATCACATCAGCGCTGCTGATTTTCGAGTCACGTGAGTCTAAAAAAGACTCCAGGAGGCAACTCTCACAACCAAATTTCACTTAACTCCTTCTACAACCGTGTATGCCCTTTTTCTTGGTGTAAACATGTCTCTTTATATAAATATTTAAGCGCCACTCATTTTGCTCCTCTAGGGAACTCAGCCTAATGCATTCTCCTGCTACTGGGCCAAGCAAGCAGCAGAGATCTAGGACGGGGAAGGCGGAAAAGAGCAGTGTGCAGACAGTGTCTCCAAAGGCAGCACGAATGCACCAGACAACATTGAAGCCAGGCAAGGGGAACAACTGCAGAAAGGTGGTTAGACAACAATACGGGTCTAAGCACCTGCTTAACCAATACAGAATCAAGCACCTGCTACATATTAGGCACTTACTACATGTATATTTAGTGCCTTACATTCATTTCACAATGAACCATGCAACAGTTTGTAGAGGAGAAACAGTCTAAATTATTTTAACAATAAATGACTATTTAGGTATGACACATCAGCCTATATATACATCAATCATCATAATCTGAGAGAATGCATCCAATGGAGTCAGTAAAAAGAAGATACTTATCAAGGATACTGTAATAATTGTCTCTGGAGAATGATTTCATACTCACACACATAGGCTATACTTGCAGATAGAGAATATCATCCTCCTGTTTTTCAGTGCTTTTGAGTGTATTCTGACTCATCATGACCCTAAATGACAGAAGAGCACTGCTCCAAAGGGTATTCTTGACTGTAATATTTATGAAATCAGATTGCTATATCTTTTTCCAATGAAGCCACTGCTTGAGTTCAAACTTCTAACCATTCAGTTAGCAGCCAAGCACTTAACTACTAAACTACCAAGATTCATTCAGAATATCTTCCTCAATCAGCCCGCTACAGGTCACTATTAAAAGTGCATCTGCGAAATATACAACTTTCCTATACTTTTTAAATACTTCCTCCCCCCACTATCATGATCCCAATTCGACCTTACATATCTGGTTAGACCAGAGTATGTACACTGGTACAGACAGGAACTGGAATCCAGGACAGATGATCCCTTCAGGACCAGTGGTGAGAGTGGTGATAGCAGGAGGGTATAAGGAAGGTTGAGTAGAAAGGGGGAAGCGATTACAAGGACCTACCTATAACCTCCTCCCTGAGGTACGGACAACAGGGAAGTGGATGAAGGGAGACACCAGACAGGGTTCGATATGCCAAAATAATGATAATTTATAAATTATCAAGGGTTCATGAGAGAGGGGGAGCGAGGAGGGAGTGAAAAAGGAGGAGCTAATACCAAGGGTTTAAGAGAAAGAAAATGCTTTGAGAATGATAATGGCAACAAATGTGTAAATGTGCTTTACATACAATGGATGGATGCATGGATTGTGGTAAGAGTTATATGAGCCCCTGATAAAATGATTTTTTAAAGTATATTTGTAGCCACATACGATGAGCATACCCTCTTTTCCATGGGGCCAGGGTGCAATGGCTGCAAATAGCCACTTATCTTGGCAGTGTCTGCACACAGCCTGCTGGCATGCACAGACTGCCCTCAGGGACCTTGGAGGCAGCCCTCTATTGCTCACTGACGGCTCTGACATAGCTAATTGCTGCTGTCCCTAACTTACGCTCCAGTCTGAGATGTGAGATGTTTTTGGAAAACTCCAAAACACTGGGGCTAGGGTCGACATTGGCCAAGTCATCTTGTCTATCCATTTCAAGCTTCAAAAGAGGAGCACGTGAGTGAGGTCTTACAGAGAGCCATGTTCAAATTTCAGTAAGGACAGAAGATCCACGTCTTCAAGAAGAGAAATTCATCAAGTTTAAACTTGATGAGTTTGAAGACATGGTAGCTGGAAGCACCTGACTCCAGATAGGTGTGGAGTCAAATGCGTCCCAAATCCCAGGCCCTCTGACAAGTGATGGGTGGGCCCTGCATTCAAGAACCCCTGGGTAGTCCTGTGCCCTGCCTGACATGTGACCACCAACAAACTGAACTTTCTGACTCCAACAAAAATGATAAAGATACCATATTTGGTTGTTTTGTGAAACTTTTACATATAACTCTGGGACACAAGTGAAGAACTCCAAAGATCTAATCCTTTAATAGTGGTGTGATAGTTAGGTTTGTTGTGACAACACGGCCAATGAAGACAGGTAGGTTTGTTTGACGACATGGCCAATGAACACATGTGAGATTAATTGAAGGGTGGAGCTATGAATGGCTCAGCAATCCTTGTCTTTCTCTCTCTTGCTCTTGAATCTTCAGACCAGCCGGCTGCCTTGTGTGTCCTGTGCCTCGATTTGCAAACTACACTACCTGTGGGACACCTAATCCGTGGCCTGTGTCACTGTCATTTGAGGTTCCTTCATGCCCTGATTCATCCCACTACTGGAATATACATCTCTTGAGCTGGGCACTGTTGGATCCTGTCATCTGGCAGACTGTTGGTGACCTGCCTTGTTGATTGCTGCCTCTGGCCAGATACCCTGAATTGCTCTAAACAGGACTACCCGGCGGCCCTCAAGACGCGAACGACTACCAATGTATTAGCTGTCTCAGACTGTTTATTTCTTATGCTATATATCTCTATATATAAATATACATATATATAACTATTAGTGTCCTGGTTTTGTTTGCCTAGAGAACCTTGCCTAATACAAGTGGCTAGTAGTTATAGCATTATACGTTTATTCAAAAGTATTGGATTTCACACAAACTCAATGAAATAATATGGCCCTCTGGAACATCATAGTAGATGATTCAAAAAGCAACTCTACTGATGACAAAGACCTACACTGAAAGACTAGAAAACGATATTTTAAATATGTATGATAGGGCTTCAAAAAGTTTGTGAGAAAAAGTGGTATTAAAAGATAATGAATTTTTTTCATTACCTTTTTGAAGTCCTTCATATAATTTGTTAAGAGTAAAACTCCATAAATAGAAAAAATGTATGTATAACACTGTTTATAGCTGCATTACTCATAATAGCCCCAAAGTAGAAATGATACACACACTATCAATAGAATACTGCCATTAAGCAAATTTTGGCCTACAGTGACCCTATTGAGCAAAACAGAATTGCCCCTGTGGCTTTCCAAGGTTGTAACTCTTTCAGAGCAAAAAGCCTCCTCTTCCTCCCAATGATCAGCTGGTGGCTTCAAACCACCGCCCTTGCGGCTAGCAACCCAATGCGTAAACCACTACACCCCCAGAGCTCTGCCCCAATGACAGCAGAGGGAAAAAACAATGATGTAGCCATACGTGTCTATATGATAAATTAACCAGAATGAAAAACTACAACCACCTACAGCAGCATGGATGAATCTAAGAAACAATCTCAAACAAAAGAAGCCAGGTACACATTTGTTTCCATTTATGTAAGGCTCCAAACCAAGGGAAATGAATCCATGGCAAAGAACTCCCCTTGGTGGGCAAGGGGAATGGGAATAGTAACTGAAAAGAACAAGATGCAGTGGGAGGACTGGCTGATGTCTGTCTTTACTTGAGTTTGGGTTACATGGAACATATTTTTGAGATTTCATCAAGGATTTACAAAACCTTTACGTAACACGAACATACCTATTTGCATATGTGCTACATTCCAGTAAAATACATTTGGGAGGACATAATTCTGTTTTCTTGACAAGCCCTGGTACACTCATGTATTCAATAAGCTGGGACTGTGAGGGAGTCAAGACACCCTTCTTCGTTTGCAGAGTTTTCTTCACACTGGGAGTCAGGAATTATCTAACAGCCATCTGGTCCAACCACTGCTGCCACCAGGCTTCTGCCAAATAACACAAGGCTCCTTTCTTTCCTGGGGGGAAAGCAAACAATCTTTTGTTGCTTTTCTCCAAAATTCCTTTCTGTCAAAGTCCTTTAAAGTTCTCAAAAGACTAGTTCTGACCAGGAAACAGAGGCTTTTTTTTTTTTTGCTCTCCACTTTGTCCTTTTGATCTACACTGAATTAACACCACTGGTTAAATAAGAACCTTATTAAACATTTTATAAGATGTCTTAATTCATACTTAAACACTACAGGGTAAATATTACTATGTCCAACTTTAGATAAGGAAAGCAGGGACTGGAGAATAAGCAGTGAGTATCTGGGCACTCTGACTGAAAGTGCAAACCCAAAACCCCTGCACTACTGCTCCCGATAGCCAGGCACCCTTAGTGAAAACATACCAGGATCACTTACTTTAATGGAGAGAGGCTGTGCCAAGGCATATCCGCTTATCACCAGCATTGGGTTTCAGAACACAGGGAGCAGTGAAGGAATGGATAGGTGTAGGAAAGAGGGCTAATGGATGAGGCTAACCAAGAAAGGGGCATCACTGGGTTTAGCACAGGGATGGGATAGGGCTGGGGCCCTCATTATAGATCAGATATAAGTACTAGAGTTATCAAGAGTTGCGTACAAACAAGAAAAACATGAACTGGAACAGTTTTACCAATCTACAAATCCCATATATAACATGCACACAATCTGAATTGAGAAAAATGAATTCATATATCCTTGAAGACATGTATCTCTCTTTGAGTCCTTATTAGTCTGTGCTCATTCATTCATTTCACAAATACCTGCTGAGAGTTTCAGGTCTACCAGACACTGCTGCACGTGTTAATGATATAGGTATGTATCAAGAAAACTACTAAAAAAAGAAAGAAAAAAATTTTTGCTTCATGGGCATTGAGTTTATGGTGGGTAGAACAATTTGGAAAAGAATAGCAGTAGTGGCTTGTAAAACACAAAGAGCATAATCAATAGCACTGAACTGTACATGTAGAAGTTGTTGAATTAGAGAATGGTTTTTGTGCTTATTTCTGCCAAATTTTTTAATTACATGAATGACAATGAGTACAAGGAAGAAAATAATCTGAAATTATTGTGCTAAGGATTATACAACTCTTGTTGATATGATTGAACTATTGGATTGCATGGTATGTGGAAGAATGCCAATAAGACTTTAAAAAAAAGACAGTTGTGAAGAAAATCCTTTTTCTCAGGGATTTGAATTCTGATGGGAAAAATAAACAAACATAAAATGATAATGAACTAAGATCACGAAAGGCCTTTAAGAGAATGTGATTTTCTTTAGCACTGATTTGCTTGATCTAACGTCTTTGAGAATTAATTAGCTACACTGTATTATATAGCTTTTTAGGTAAAACCGGTGCTTATATAAGCTTTAGAGTACAATTTAGTACTTCTTTAAAACATAGTCAATAAGAATTACAAAAGGAAATCAATTAAGTTTTTATATACTTGAGATAAACAATTACTTTTTATTAAAGAGTCCCCAAGAATAGATCATTTTAAGTTGCTGGAAAATTGGAATTCCAAAGGTCAGAGATGAAAGAGTTGGAGGGGTGGGAGGAGCTTTTAAGTTCTTACTCCAGAGGAACAATAGAATCTGTCAGGAACACATTCCATAACTGCCTCTGTTGTGTTTAAACTTTTTTGAATTGCGGTGAAGGTTTACAGAGCAAACTAGTTTTCCATCTACCAGTCCCGCACATGCCCTGGATCATTTCAGGGAATGCAGGGGCCACTGGGGACCTCTGCCTTCTTCCAACCTTTGCTTCCTGTTTCCGGTCCTCTTTCTTAACCTTTTGAACTTTGGCCTTGAAAAAAGGCCACCTTTGATCACCAACACTTGATTACTTTAAAGTCTGCATACTTCCCCTGTGTGATTATTCCTGTTATAAGAGATCTCTCTATTGTTCAGTTGAAAACTGAGCCAAAGGGAGGCCAATTCATTTCCAGACTGGGAAGGTATCTGAGGATTACAGTCTTGGGGCTTCTCTCAGTTTCTATCTGACCAGCCTGGCCTATTTCTTAATCATTCTCAGGTTTTGTCCCACATTTTTTCCCACTCTACGCAGGACCTTCTATTGCGATCCATTTGAGAACAGTTGTCAGTGGTCAACAAGCACCACAAGCTCTGTTTTTGCCGTCTCAGGTCAGGGTGATCAAGACCACTACGAAGCACTCCACAAAAGAAAGGTGAGGCTATCCACTCATGTTCAGAGTTACAGCCTCAGAAACCCTCAAGGGCAGCTCTATCTTGTCCTTCAGTGTCACTAGAAGTTGGCGTCGAATGGATGGCAGTGAGACTGTAAAGCACCAAGTTATCCTCAAACACATTTGGAAAAAGAAAATGAAAAGAAAGTGATGCTTAAGGTTTTTCCAGATAAAATCTATAAAATGAAATGATATTACAATAGACAAATTTCGCTGCCTCATAAATAATCTATAATTTAGAGGGAAACAGGGAGGTTGAATGAGAATGTATTGTTCATCATGTTGCTAATAGTATTCCATATGTGTAAAACAGGAATAGGCAAGATTCTGGGGGGGGGGGGAAGCAATATACTTCAATAAATTAATACATGAGCAATCAGAAGTAGGCATACTCATTATCAAGATTTGACAATTACTTTCAACCATATAAAAGACTACTATAAGAACCTAAGAGCAGATAAAAAGTTAATGCTTTAAAATAAAGGCGTCACCAGTATATGGAAAAATTATCAGAAGCAAACATTGCTAAACATAAGACACCTCTCAGCAAGACTACAGTACTGTTCCCTAGAACAGGGCAAAGAAGGTTGCTATTATTAGCAGAGATAAGAAGTGCCTGAAATTCTTCTTTAATAAGACCATGCTAAAAATAAAATGGTTTAACACATTTCAAAGTAAACACACAGCTCTCTGTATGCACTCAATCGTTTAAATAAAAGATTAGAAATATAAAACTAAATGTGCTTTGTTTGATACTTGCATATAATAGCCATATTAAATAGATTTGCGCCTGATTTTAAAATGCATTCACTCCCTTAGGGGCCTTGTTACTACCCACTTACGTATTATCTCTGAATGGATCTAAGATGAAGGAATCTAGTCCCCTGCTAGGTCAAATTTAGTGACCTTCTTTCCTGGATTAAAATAATGGACACTCTATAAGAAGCATTTCCCATATCAAGAAAGTCATAAGAATCTCGGAACAAAGGGATGGTGATGTCCTTACAAAGTGGCATCAAAATGCTTTAAGGAAAACTAACGTGGACCACAAGGTGAGCAAGTATTTAGGCACATTTTCATTAAAAACTGGAAAGCAGTGCTGTGTTAACAGATAATGAGGCCAGTCCAGGAACGAAGGTTGGGTTCCAGCAACACGACAAGAAGCCTTTCTAATCTATTAAGTCCAAGTTTGGTAGAATGACATTTTGAACTCAGATTCTGCATTTTCTATACTTTTAAAAAAAAAGATCATTTCATTACTTATTATAGCACTTATATATAGGTCCCTTATATGCAGACTCTACCTCAAACTTGACCAATACATAACACCCTGATTTGGACACTTTCCCTACTATCCTCACTTCTGCCTCCTTCCTCCAAAAGTTTCTAAAATGACTACCATAGGATCTGGTGTGTGCATGAGTTGTGTTGCATACGTACTGCAAGCGGTGTAGATGAAGAGGCCATAGATAAGTCATGTCTTTAGGGTTTTTTTTTTTTGGGGGGGGGGCCATCACTGCCCTCTGGTGGCGGTGGGAGGCCCAGCCTTGCTCCTGGAGAGCTGCTGCTGGATTTGAACTGCCATGCCAGTGGGCCGCAGTCTGACACTCAACCACTACACCAGCGGGGCTCAGCTAAGTCATGTCTTCAGAAATATCATTTTCTGGACAAATTAATTCAAACAAGACAGAAAGCAGTAAACTTTTCTCCCTGATCAAATCAATTTCTGGCCTGTGAACCAGAAGGCGGATTTTTTATTGTTAGGTAGTTCAGCTAGCTCTGAGTTTAAACACACGTCTGGGCCTTGTTGTTAGCTGACTCTGCTGCACAGCAACTCTGTGCACCACACTGCACAGTCCTGCCCCAGCCTCACCCTTCTTTCCGTGCCAGAGCCCAGTGATGCAGCCAGTGTGTCCGTCCACCCCCTTTACCAAACAGGATGTCCTTCACCAGCGACTGGTCTCTCCTGACAGTATGTGCTAAGTACTTAAGACAAAGTCTTGCTATCTTTGACTAACTAAAAGCAGTCTGCCCTTAGTTCTTTCAATACAGCGCGAATTGTTCTTCTAGCAGTCCATGGTAATTCCAATATTCTTCTCGAGCACCACAATTCAAATGCATATTGGGACCTAAGTACATGAAAATAGGAAGATGCTTGGGTGGTGGGATGAGTCAGACATTGAGCTGTGAATCACAGGGTCAGCAGTTCAAATCCACCAGCAAGATGTGGCTTTCTCCTACTGTAAGAAGTAGTAGACTGTAGCTCCAGTCTCAAAAACCCAGAGTCTGCTTTATTCTGCCTTACAGGGTCACTAAGAATCAGAGTTGATGGCAAAGTCCAGAAGAAATGGAACAGTTATAATGGAAATAAGAGTGCTCGTGCCTGTGAAGAACACAACCAACGTCACTGCACAAATGAGGCACAAATTATATGGAAAACCTAAGCCATTGTGTAACCCTTCACTAATAAATAAATAAATAAATACATAAATACATAAAGTGTTAAAGTGCACACAGAATTAAGCACTTTTGAGTATTTTTTCACCTATTCCCCATTCCCCACCCTCATAATTCTCACTACCATATCATAAACAGAAAGTTGCACTCCCCTTTTCAGAGATTGTGGTGTGAGACTCCACAGCTGGTTGATGACAATAACCCTACATGAAATGTTTTTCTAAGTCCAATGCCCCCTATGCTAGATGCTGTGTTGTCAGTGGGCTTAGTTTGAACTGAGCCCCCATCTGTAACATTACCACTTTCTAAAGTCCAACAGTACCACAAAGAAACAAAATCCCATTCTGAAAATAAAGATGAAATTATGTTGAAAATCAGGTAAATGATCAATAAAAATGTTACACAATCTAAATAGCATGCCATTCATTTAGAACTAAGAAAGATGACTTTGACTCAAAGATTAGTCATCTAATATTTGAGGAGAAGCATCACTCTATTTTTGCAACTATGAGTTATTATTTGTTTAGAATTTCCATAATTCTAAAGTAAAACCAATTCAACTATATGAACTTACATGAACATTCACTATTATTTCACTATTTCAACATTCCTTCTTAGTCTATTAATTTTCTGGAAAAGTAAACATTTATGTGAGTTGGCTAAAAGAAAGCTGTGTCTTAATATAAATATTCACAATTAAGCAGTGCATGAAAACTTTCTGTAACACAGGCAATCATAAACGAGGGGCAGTTTATGATAGCTCTGCTCTAATGTTGGTGTCAGAAGTGAATGCCTTTCCAAAAATAGAAGCACTCAGAGTGAACCTCCCACTCATAGTAAAGAATTCACCCACCATGGCTATGAATCGCTCATGGCCACAACTAAAACCAAACAAAAAAATCACTGTCACTGAGCGGATGCTGAATCATAGCGACTCCGTGTGCATTTCGGAGACTGTTTACAAGAGAAGCAGCCCAGTCTCTCCTCCTTGGAACTGCTGGGGGTTTTGAACGGACTGCAGACCGGGCGGGTGGCAGCCAGCGTGTAACCACCACCCCAGCAGGGCTCTCACCACAATGTTGTCATCTATTTGCATGCCACTTTACCTTTTTCAAAACAGTTCTGGATGTCCCTACTTGTTTGAGCTTTATTAAAGTTCTAGGAAGGAAATGGGTCAATTGTTGTTATTCTGGCTATTTTACAAAGGATACAGATGCTAAGAGAAGTTTAATGACTTTCCCAAGGAGCTTCAAAATGTTGGTGAAAAATTGAATTAAACAATAATAGGGGGCTGAGCCCCGGTGGCGTAGTGGTTGTGCGCGGGACTGCCGCCCACTGGGACAGAGGTTCAATTCCAGCAGTGGGGCTGGGCCTCCTACTCTCACCACCGAGAGCAGCGATGCCAAAAAAATAAATAAATAAATAATAGGTACCCCCCCCCAAAAAAAAAGCTTTTAAAATCCCCCTCATGTGTGGTACAAATGAAATTAAAACCTTCAGCTCATGCCATCCTAAGTCAGTTTTACTTATAGGACATAAAATCATTGTCACGCATCGTTTTTAGTCTGCTATTCAAGATTACTCTCATAGTAAGAAAACAAACTGAAATATTACCTGGCATTTCTAAAAATCTGTGTTATAAGCTGTCAGAATTCAGCGCATTCATAATACAAGAAATAGAAAGGATTGAGGTATCCGAATAAAATTTAGGGACATAAAAAAGTAAACTTTAATGTGGCACTCCAAACTGAGCTCGTTTTCCCCCTGTAAATGTAGACTAAATCAAAGACATTTAAATTGTATTATCTGTCTCTAATGAATATCTATGAATGCAAGAACCGTATCTTTACAGGCACGAAACTCTGAAAATGGCATGCTAAGTTTTGAACTTCTAAATTCAATTGCCAGTTTTATTCCCTGCTAGCTCTGTGATTCTGGGATAAAATTCCTCCCATATGAGCCTCTCATGCGTTTCACATGCAAAATGGAGGTGACATCAAACTCCGATGATTACGTTTAGAATAAATAAGATCAAGGTGATATCTAGAGTAGTATTTAGAGCATATAAAAATGTAGGAAAGATGTCATCTTTATCATTCAAATTCTAGAAACACAGCTCCCTTTTCTACAGTTCCCATCATACCTACATGTCAGCTCTGGTCCTTAACAATTCAAATTCTATTACAGTGAATGAACAAAAAGCACATTCACTTTTTTCTTTCTTTCTTTTTTTTTTTTTTTTAAGAGTTCAGTTGTTTCATTAACACATTTCCAAAGAGGGTTTAGTCAAAAAGGCCAAAGATTCTTCAGACTCTTCTTTCTTGGCTTCCACTTTCTTCTCCTCGGCTGGGGCAGCAGCAGTGGAGGGTGCAGGTCCTCCGGCTGGTGAAGCACCGACAGCTGGGGCAGGGCCAGCAGCCCCTACATTACAGATGAGGCTCCCGATGTTGACCTGGGCCAAGGTTTTGGCGAACAGGCCAGGCCAGACTGGCTTCATGTTGAGGCCTTAATGAGGGCATTGATCTTGTCCACTGTGAGGGTCACTTCGCAATCATGCAGAATGAGGGCCAAGTAGATGCAGGCGAGCTCAGAGATGGAGGCCACAGTGCCGGGTGTGGTGCTAGTGCCTGGATGAAGTGAGGGGCTCACCCCAACGCGGCCTTGGTTTCCTTGGAAGAACTGAGCACCTTAACAGCAGCTAAGGCAAGAGGCACATTCACTTTTAGAATTAATATTTTTAATCAGTTAAAGTTGTAGGGGGCCTTAGTGGTGCTGAGGGTTAAGTACTGGGCTTCTAAATTCAAGGCCTTTCAAACCCACCAGGATCTGCAGAAGGGACATATCAGATTCTGCTATTATGAAGATTTACTGTCTCAAAAACCTTACAGAGAGTTGCTATGGATCCTAATCCACTCAAAGGCCCTGTCAGATTATGTACTCCGGTATTCTCCTTTAGGAGAGAAAGAAACCAAGCCCTAAAAGGGTCAAATGTCTTTCCTGGGTCTTTAACATGAGAGTCAAAACCAGACAGTTGTCCAATATTTGACTTAGCATTTAGCATTTCGTATTTATATTTCACATACAAGTAAAATTTTGCTGAAGGTAATTCAAAAGTTGCTACAGAAATACATCCACAGGAAGTTTAAGTGGAATTCAGAAGAGAACATGGAACAAGGGCTATCACTACTGACATTGGATGGTTCTTCAATGAAAGTTGAGAATGTCAGAAAGATGTTTATCTGTGATTTACTGTCTATGTAAAGGTATTACACTATTGGATCACAGCCAACAATGGACAACACTGCACAGAATGGGAATTCCAGAACCTGTACACACAAAAAGAGATCGCTGTTCCATTAGAACAAGGGAATACTGCACAGTTTAAAATCAAGAAAAATATATATATCAAAGTTTTATCCAGCTAGACTATCAGGAGAAGATTGTGGCATCAGAACCTGAGGACTCGAGAACCTATGATACAGATGCCACAACCTGCTTGCTGAAGGAAAGCGTACTTGACACACTTGCTGATGAAGATGAAAAGGTATGTGGTCTTCAGTACAGATTACACCTCAATGTAAAGAAAACAAACGTCTTAAAATTGGACCAGGAAACAGAATCATAATAAAGGCAGAAAGGTTTGATATTGACAAGGATTTCTTTTGACTTGGATTTATAAGCAGCTCAGGAAGTTGTGTTAGTCTGTGCTGACTAGAGAAACAAATCCAGAGACATTCATATATATGTAAGAGAGAATTTTATATAAAAAATAGTTATGCATCAATAAAACCTCCCAGCCCAGCCCATAAATCTGATATTAGCCCATGAATTCCTCTTCAGACTCATACAGCATGAGGCGGTCATGTACTTGATGTCAATTTCATGTTTGGTAGTCTGGGGGTGGAGTCTGGCCTGTCAATCTGGAAATAGCCAATGAATAGCCAGTGAGGCCTCTGTGTGAACATGTATTTCTCCTGAGAATTCTTGGAAGTCTCACGGTGTTTTCCAATTGGAGAAGAGAGACTTGACTCACTCTCTCCTGGAGAGACGATCTACTGACAAGACAAGATGGCAGCATCCAAGGAACCGGAGGAGCCGGAGGAGAAGCCACATGGTCTTGCCCTGATGGAACCAGACTTCTGTGGCCAGAAAAGCCACAGGGTGACGCCTGCCAGTGCTGACATGTTTCTATCACCAATGGATACTGCTGAAGGACCCTGAGTCCTGGAAATGAGGAGCCATGAGGGGACCCGTACCAGCGCCGGAACTCCGCATCTACTGGCCTGTGACTTCATGAGTCTACCAGGTTTAACACACAGCACCTGCAATGATGTCAAATACAGGAAGATCACGGGCCGGTGGGTGGAAAGTCCTGTGGGTCCCACAGCTCTAGTGCTCTGGCTGGCATCAGCATGGCTGCATAGAGATTGTCAACAGAAATGGAAAACAGAGAGAGTGTGTCCCTCCTCCAGGTAGGAAGAGAGGAATTCCCAGAATCCTCATGAGAAGGCCACAGCCATAGGAAGGGTTCACAGGTCAGACTCTGACCTGATTGACAGGCTAGACTCCACCCCCTCACTCTTTTTTATCAAGTTGACATGAAATTGTGGAACTACCCACAGAAGCCCCAAACTAAAGATAAGGCAACTACCATGGCATGACTTCTGAATAGTGACCAGCTATTTTTATGAGAGCAGATAGCCTCGCTATCTTTCTCCAGAAGAGCAGTAGTCAAGGAATCAAACAACTTAAGAGCACTGGGTAATCTGCTGCAAAAGATCTCCTGAAAGTGTTCAAATGTACAACTGTCACTTTGAAGTCCCACTCTTCTCAGTCCCCTCATTCACACCCAGAACTTGGGCAATAAGCACGCTGAAGACTCGCTGCCTTTGCACTAGGGTGTTGTTGGAGTATATTAAACACGTTGTGGATTGTGATCTTGGGAATGTGGAAGATTTTCTTAAAAAGTTAAATATAAAATAAAATGATTCAACAATTCGACTCCTAGTTTGACTCCTTTATCTCGATTGAAGATAAAGGAAAGCAGATGTACATACCAAGATGTGTGCGAACATGATCCTGCTGGCATAAGTTGCAACACCCCACAGCTGAAAACAATGCTTATCAGATGGTGAACAAATAGACAATTCACCACTTGATGAAAAAGAACAGATGCAACTGAGAAGTTATCAGGAATAAATACAAATAAGTTACTGACACAATGTACAACATGCAAGACTACATGAGATATAGGCTAACATGACTCTTCTAACCATAATCCCCTTAAGAAATTCTAGCCTCTATGCCTGTGGTTATAATCCCAATTTGGAGACAGTTCTGTTACAGGACTAAGGTGGGATGTGGTCAGTCTCCACTTTTAGTTTCCTTGTGGTAAAGAAGGAAACCCCTCCTCAACCCCTCCATCAAAGGCATTCCTGTGGGTATAAGAGCCAAGTAGGAAACACACAGAGAGGAATCCCAGGACCATTGGCAAATGAGCTAACAGTGGAACACTTCAAGATCTTTTTCTGAAGTGTGGTACAGATCATGGGACAGAGCTAGGGAGCCAGGCCAAGACCAAAGGCTGAAACAAGGGGACCATGAAGCAGAACAGAGGAGCAGCACTGAGGCTGTGAGGCTGTGGGGCAGAGAAAAGCGATGGATTCATGGCCGATGAAGCAGGGACCAAGGGGTGATGTGGCTGAGAAACTGAGATCCGGAAAGATATTGGTTACAGGCTGAGGATAGGGGCTGCTGCAATGACTGCAGTCTTACTGCTTTCTGAACCTGACTTGCGGTAGGTAACCTCTTAATGTCCCTAATAAACCCTCATAATGGCTAGTTTTGTCCGTGAGGTCTGACCACTGTAGAGTACTGTGGGAGGAAGAGTTGGTATCAGAATAGGTAAAGAAGAATATAGAGTGAGGAGGAAATTTGATCTTTTGAGGGGGTGACCAACCTTGGGTCTGTCTAACTATGGATTCCCCTTCTCCATTGTGTAGACCCAGAAGAGGTCCAATGTCCCGTCTGTGTCATTTTCCAGCCTCAAAAACATGACTCTACAGCAGTCAGGCCCAAGGTGCCCTGTGTTGAGTGATTCCATTCATACACAATATTGGGGGGGAGGGCGGAGATGAAGCTCATAGAGACAAAAATTGATCAGGGGTTTCCTGGGACTGGGATGGGAATGAGAATGAACATGAGATATTTCACTGGGATAAAAATGTTGCACCATTTATGATAATAATCATACCACTTGATAAAGTTACCAAGAACCAGTGGTTTGTATACTTGAAACGGGTCCATTTCATAATAGGAAAATATAGCACCACAGAGTTGGTTCCAAAAAATGCTTGTGCTCTTGCTTCATGTCTTGAAAAATGAAACAAGTAACTTAAGTTGTAGTTGTTTCTATCCCTTTAATGAATTCAGTAGATTCTAATCTTGGGTGGGAATCCACATAGTAACTGTGATCGGACAGCAGAGTATCAGGAAACCTACTGTGATGGTTTAATCACCTGACAGTTCTCCAAGAAAGGCTTTCTCAGAAACCAACCTTCCTTCTGTCTGGATTCTTTGAGAAGTCAGCTCCTGACAGTAGCTCAACAGGACATCCAAAAGCAATGGAAGTCATCCTCTGACACTGGGCTGCTTGACCTGCTGGGGGCTCCAGTGCACAATCAGACTGCAGTGGGGGAAATGACAGGAGGAGACTTCCTGCTCCTGTAAGGAGGTATGGTCCCAGAAACCTGAAGGCCAGTTCCACCCGCTCTTTTAGTCTGAATCAACTGCTTGGCAGTGAGGTTGGTTGCTTTGGTGTTAATCGATGAAACAGGGTGAGGGAGTAAGTTATATAACTTTGGGGCTGTGCCTGACTAGGTGACAAAGGCATTAAAGACAAGTAACATTACGGGCATTAATCTAACCCCTGTGTAAACTGTATTTGTTCTAAATATATCCTCCTCTCTCCTCCATGAGGCCCTTTAAAAATAATCTGGCTCTTCATAAACTTCACAGGCTATCAAAAAGGTCTGAAGCTTTCTCCAGGGTCTTTATGCAAATTGAACTTTTGTGTGGCCTTTCCCCAACCACCTTATTTAAAAGGGCGCACTCCGCAGACCTCCCATCCCCACTTCAATTTTCTCAAGAGCCCTTACTCAGATCTAAACATATGGTCCATTTTACACACCTATTTGGATTGTTTGCCTTCTCTAGCTGTATGCTCACTGTATTTCCTATGACCGAGAGCAGTGCTGGGTCCACTGCAGGTGCACAGTAAGGGCTTTTGAATAAATGCACCGGCATCTGATCCAGAGAAGTCAATAGAAGCTGATGCCCACAGCAATATTGGGGAACAATGAGTCTCTTCCACCCATAGAATGGTCTGTACTCATGATACAGTTTTACAAGGAAATGGAAACCTCTGGATAAAATCTCAGAGGAGCTCTGCTCGCATCTTGGTTACACGTCGGGCTGCTAACCACGAGGTCGGTGGTTTCAAACCCACCAGCTGGTCCCAGGAGAAAGATGGGGGCTTTCTACTCTTGTAGGGACTGACGACCAGTCTTGGAAACTCACGGGGCTACCCTTCCTGCAAGGTCCCCGTGAGTCAGCATCTACTGGAGGGCAGCGAGTTTGGTTTGGGGTGTGAAATAGAAGCTCGAGATTACCCTCCTAACATTGTCACAGGAGCAACAACCAAAAAAGTCAACGACCAAACAGAAAGTATCTCTTGATAAACTGGCTCTGGTTCTGAGCGAGCACAGGCAAGGTAAGTAAGATCCTCTATGACTCATTCACAGGGGAAGAGGGGAGAAGGGTCAGTGCTAAATAATATGCAGAATGTCAACAGCGCCGCCCAAACGGGATCCCAGCACCTAGGAAACAGACACCTGGGCGGGAAGATTCCTTAGCTCCCCTGGGAGCCCAAGTCCAACATCAAAAAGCCTCAGGCACCATTCCCTGGCCCCGGGGGGCGGGGGGGGGGGGCTTCCTTGCACAAACACCAGCCAACCTTTAAACACCAGTCTCTTTAAACTGCTGGCCTCACCCTGAGACCTTGCGTCCTGTCACACACCCGGCTGGAAGACCTGCCCACCTCCTGGGCCTCCTCACCTGGGTCACCCCCACCTGGGTCAACCCCACCAAGTGGCCCTCGCGTTCAGGAACCAGGGCT
>PVJH01037810.1:0-17629 GCA_004026705.1 Nesogale talazaci | reverse complement strand
AAAAAAAAAAAAAAAAAGAGAAAAGGCAAAACTGGATGCCAAAAGAGACTCTGACACTTGCTCTTGAATGTACACTAGTTAAAGCAAATGAAAGAATGACGTGAAGGCTGGGCAGAAGATTTCAAACGACTTTTGACTCACTCACCATCAAGGGAAGCAATTCTACACATTGGTGCCTGTGGGAACTTGAGTGAAATCTGCCAGTCTTCCCCTGGGTGAGATGCCTTGTGCTGAACAGGCTAAGCAAGGTGATTTTTAAGCATCCCTTGGGGACTGCCGGTGGGACAGTGAAAGGTTACTGCCTTGATGGTTGAGGTTAAGTTGGACTGATGCGCAAGTGGGTCCAAGGAGAGCTCATAGTTCAGAAGGGTGCCGTCGCATGGAAAGCTGCTGCACTTTGTGACAATCAGAATTTGTTATTTTTATTTTTGTTATTTGTTATTTTTATTTTTATTTTATTTTTATTTGTTATTTTTCTCCTACCATGTATCAGGTCAAAGGCAGGATTCCTGAGTTTCAGCCTATTCTACTTCTTTGGGAGAGTAATCTGGAAGAGGAAGCTGGTTCTGGGGAACTAAGAAATTCATGGAGATTGGGAGATTTGTGCTGAAGGCTGTCTGGTGCCCTGCCCACGGCAACTTCCGAGTCATCTTTCTGGTGCCCTCTGTGAGAGGGACTCTTTGTAGCAGTAGAAAACTCTATGTATAATTAGTTGGAAAACCTTTTTCTCAATGAATTAGACTGCAGTTTCACTTAGTAGTAGACTAGTGAGAAGGACATCATTTAGACTTTTAGAGATATCTGAAACATCCTACCGATCATACTTTTCAATAGTATTGCAAATGAGGGAGAAACTGGTGAGATATTTTCCATCTCACCTGCTCCTACGCCCCATAAGGCTTACCAGGAAGGAGTCGTCATGGGAATTTGGCCCAAGGAGAGTCACAGGGAGGAGGGTGATAAAACCACTTTTCTTTGAACAGCAGGAGATCCTTTTTAGAAAGTATCCATTGTTATTTTGGCTTATTATTAGTTGATTGTATATGACATTAATCCCGAAGACTATAAACATCTTGATGCTTTTTTTTCATAGCATTTTTTTCAAATGCTTTTTTTTCTGATTCTGTTCCTCAATCAGAGCATGGTGAAATACTTTTATTCAGAAATGCATCACTAATCTAGTTTCCAAGAAATTTACACTTATATCAATGTTACATGAAACACAAAAGATGACAATCCTTTTCACCTAAAGGGCCTCCAGAACGTAGATTATACATGATTTCATTATTTTTAATCTGTGTCTGTGGACCCAAATCCATATGACCAAATTGATTAGAACTGACTAGAGAAAATGGTCCAGCTATGGAGTCTAATTCCTCACTTTTAGTGGCAATGAGGCAGCTTCTACGGGCTGTTTAGAGCAGACTCAATTTTAGCAATAAACGTGACACAGGAAAACAAGTCCTGCCATTTCTTCCCCTTCAACCTGCACTTAAGGCATGGCTAACAGTTTGGTTTCTTTTCACGCCATAGTAAAACAGTCACTCCTTTTATCTTTTTCTTTTGTTAAATAGGTCGAAAGAATCTATGCACTCCTCTCAAGGTCCTAGCCATGTGTGTATGTGTTTCTGCATATTATTACTTAATATATATTTCCCTATTGATGGGTATTTTTGTTTAAATTTATGATAATAACCACACACAAAATCATGAATAATACAATGATGGTGATCATAAAAGTCACACAAAACTTGCTGACAAAATCATTTATCCTGAAGGAGAAGCTTTATCAGGTATATGCTGCTGCTATGGAGCAAATGACTTCTTATTAAACAATATCCATTTATTCTCTTGCACCAGGGGTCCTCAAGCTTTTTAAAAAGGGGACCAGTTCACTGTGTCTCAGACCACTGGAGGGCAGGACTCTAGTTAACAAAAAACAACTATAAACAAATTCACTGCGAGCCCTGGATGAGATGAGTCGGATGCTAAGTAGGACAGACAGTGGTGGCAAAAAACCCCTGTGGGCCAGATAAATGTCCTCGGTGGGCTACATGTGGCCCATGGGCTATAGTTTGAGTTATAGTTGGACTATAGTCGGAGGTCAGGAAAATTGCCCTGGCTTGGCTGGGTGGTTCTTGCTTAAGATCTCTGTGAAGTTACAGTCAAAATGTTGGGTAGGGCTGCCATCATCTGAAGGTTCGACTGGAGGAGGACCCTCTTTCTGGATGACTCATCCACAGGGCTGTGGGCAGGGAGCTTCAGTCCCTTGCTCAGGGGGTCTCTCCAGAAGACAGCTCACAGCATGGCAGCAAACTCTTCTTTTAAAATCAAACCGATGAATGGGCATTCCAAGTCCTCAGGCTCAACAGAATTGTAAGATGAAACATTAACATACGGGACAGCTGCCTGAAAGGTTGGTGGCTGGAGTCCATCCAGAGGTTCTTAGGAAAAGGCCTGATGATTGACTTCCAGAAAATTCATCACTGAAAACTCTGTAGACAAGTGTTCATAAGACCTGTCCTGTTTCTTAGGCATCATTTATGATCCTAAAAAGGCTTATCTTTTTTGTATGTTTTTTTTGTTTGTGGGCATCACTGCCCCCTGGTGGGAGTAGGAGGCCCAGCCTTGCTCCTGGAAAGCTGCTGCTGGATTTGAACTGCCAACCCAGTGGGCTACAGTCCCACACTCAACCACTACGCCACCGGGGCTCAACCCAAAAGGCTTATCTTTTTAGATGACACTGGGCAAACTGTAGATACCATCCAGGTTTTCATTTTTCATGACTGGAGGAATATTTTATTTATCTCTGGGACTGCCATGACTTTAGGAGCTAGGTTCATTGTGTGTGTGTGTGTGTGTGTGTGTGTGTGAGAGAGAGAGAGAGAGAGAGAAAGAGACAGAGAGAGAGACAGAGAATTTCCAACCAGGCCTTTGTACACATGGCAAAGTTTAATGAAAATTATTAGTGCTAATTTGCCATTTAAAAAATAGTTACTGAGAGCACACCATTACAGACATGTCTCTGATGAGAAATCAGTGTCAGAGTTTAAGTTAAGTGAAGGACTCAAGTACAGTATACCTCTGTATAAATGGGTTCATAGAATCCCTTATATGTGAAATGTTAAGGGAAGTGCACATTTTAAAGTCTGGCAAATATTTCTAGGTTGTGCTTAATCTCATTTTGTAGCTTAATGCTAACAACAGATGAGGGTCATTTTCTGACTCCAAAAATTTTTTGTTTTGTTTTGTTTTGTGGGCATCACTGCCTCTGGTGGTTGTGGCTGCTACCCAGTGCTGCTCCTGAGAGCTGCTGCTGAATTTGAACCGCCAAGCCCACGGGCTGCAGTCCCGCACTCAACCACTTACGCTACCGGGGCTCAGTCCCTCAAAAAAATTTTTAAAACCACCCCAAACATTGTCAATGTGCCGATGGTAACTTAGCAACCCTGGAGACTAGGGTAGATTCTGAGACTAAATCTTCATGGATGGGAGTGGAAACTCTGTCTTCTGTGGCGCAGCTGATAGCTTTGACATGCTGACCTTATGGTTCGCAGCCCTACCTATAACCAGGGCTCTGACGCTAAATAGGTTACATCTCTCTCTCTCTCTCTCTTTTTTTTTGTCAATTTGTATTTACCCCATGATTCAACTGATCAGTCTTGGAAGAAGCATGGCCAGAGTGCTCCCTGGAGGAAGGGATGGCGAGGCTTCCGCTTACGGACTCTGAAGGTGTCGGGACAGAACAATCCTTGTGGGAGGTCATGCTGTTTGGGAGAGTGGAGGAACAGTGAGAAAAAGGAAGGTCTTCAATGGGGTGTGTGGACAACGTGGCTACCCCAGCAGACTCAGGCATAGGAACAATTGTGGGCGTGGTGCAGGAGCCAGCGGTGTTTTGGTCTGTTGTGGATGAGGTCGCTATGGGTCTGACGCAACTTGATGGCACTTAGCAAAAGCAACATGGTGCATGGTGTTGGAGCCCTGGCGTCGCACTGATGGAACAGCTTGGCTGTGAACCTGAGATTCGAACCCCCCAACCACTCTGTAGAAGCAAGGTCGATGTAGGGGGCTTTTGCGTCTCTCCAAATTTCCCTCTTCAGAGAAGGAATCTGTGGGGGTCCTCCTGTGCCCTAAAGTGTGACCGGAGTTGGAATGGCATCAACAGTAGTGGGTTGGGTTGGGCTTTGGTGGCATATGTTAAGGAGCTACCTTTCACATGTATGGATCTCAGATTATTCTGTCTGCATTCCTTGAGTTGACCTTTCTTCCTCCCACCAAAAGGAAGTCTTGCCCATAGAATGTGTCAGGACTGCTTTTCATTTCAAGGTTATTTGTGTACACAATTACTTTCCAAAACACAAGAGAAGGGATTCTTGTATTCCTTGTAAGAGCTTCCAATGAAATGATTTATTTAAAAAAATAAATAATGGGTCTTCAAGCTAAATGATCTTGGGGCAACACTTTTGGGGGGAGGAAGTTCTTAGTGTGCCTCATGTATGGAAGCACCCACCTATCAAGAGTCAGACAATGGTGCCCAGCTATCAAAAGATTTAGCATCTGGGGTCTTAAAGACTTGAAAGTAAACAAGTGGCCATCTAGCTCAGAAGCAACAAAGCCCACATTGAGGAAGCACACAAGCGTGTGTGACCACGAGTTGTGGAAGGAATCAGGTATAAGACATCAAAGAACTAAAAATTATATCATTATAAATGAGGGGGAGTATAGATTGTAGACTCAAAGTATGTAGGTGAAGCAACATTCCCTTACAGAGGGGTCACAGGGAGGAGACAAGCCAGTCAAGGAACAGTGTAGCAACAATAAAATATACAACTTTCCTCTAGTTCTTAAATGCTTCCTCCCACCCACTATAATGATCCCAATTCTACCTTACAAATCCAGCTAGACCAGGGGATGTACACTGTAGTCAGAAACATGGGGAATTAAGGACAGATGACCCCTTCAGGACCAGTGGGGAGAGTGGTGATACCGGGAGGGTGGAGGGAAGGTGGCGTAGAAAGGGGGAACCAATTACAAGAATCTACAAATGACCTCCTCCATGGGGTACGGACAACAGGGAAGTTGGTGAGGGGACACATGTGACAGTGTACGATATGGCACAATGATAATTTGTAAATTATTAAGGGTTCATGGGGGAAGGTGGGGGGAAGAAGTAGAAATATGGGGAGTTGATACCAGGGGCTTAAGTGGAAGGAGGATGTTTCAAGAATGACGATGGCAACAAATGTGCAAATGTGGACTGCATACAATTGATGTATGTTTTGATCAAGATAAGAGTTGGATGATTCCCCAATAAGATGATTTTAAAAAAGAGTAAGACAAACTTCATGTAAGATATTTTATACCTTATATATATTTTCTCTCAAAAAGTTTAGTATAGGCCTGTTCAAATGAAATAGAACTTATTCACCAACCACCCATTTGCAATTGAGCCAATTAATTGACTAAGCTCACGGCCTTGCATATGTCTGGGTCTGTGGTCTGTGACATTTCCAGTGGATTGATTTTCCAAAAGTAGGTGCCTTTTCTTCCAAGCCACCTCTGTGTGCATTAGAACCTCCAAACCTTGGATAGGCAGCAAGTGTGTTGTTAACCACGCCATCAAGAACTCTTTAGAAGGGCCTATGTATGGATCAGGAATACTTAGTGAGGGTTCTGAGCTGGAATCAAAAGGACAGTGTATAGAAAGAAGGATGTGTCAGCAAGACAGAAAGACAATCTGGCAAAGGAAGCCACTTGGGAAAGTCACAGGTATGAAAGTTCATACTGTGCACAGAGAGGAGTGGGGCATTGCGCTGAACCCAGACAAAGAATGCATGGCACAGCACTGAAAACATTTCACATGGGCACACGGATTTAGATCAGATCAGTTAGTGCTATATCTTAGTCAGGGTTTGCAGTTGGAAGGCTGGAGGCAGGGAAATGGGAGAAGTGCTGCAGGCATTCCTGCGACAGATGAAGTGGGCCTGAGACAGTTGTGTGGAGTCAGGAATCAAGGAGACGTGCATGATAGCAGTCATAAAGATTGCAGAAATAGAATTGGGACTTTGATAGTGGGGGTGGAGAGGAAGCATTAAAGAACTAGAGGAACGTTGTATGTTTCATTGCTGTTATACTGCACCCTGATTGGCGCCACCTGCTTCTGGAGGGGATGTCCAGTTGCCTACAATTATCATGATCCCAATTCTACCTTAGAAACCAGATAGACCAGAGCATGTGCACTGGTGCAGATAAGAGCTGGAAACACAGGGAACCCACGACAGATAATCCCTTCAGGACCAATAAGAGAGTAGTGATACCAGGAGGAGAAAGGGAAGGTGGGGGAGAAAGAAAGGGGGAACCTGTTACTATGATCTACCTATAACCTCCTCCCTGGAAGACAGGCAACAGAAAAGTGGGTGAAGGGAGTGATCAGTCGGGAAAAAATAATAAAAATTCATAAATTATTAAGGGTTAAAAATTATTAAGGGTTAATGAGGAAGGGGGGGGGAATGAACTGATACTGAGGGCTTAAGTAGAAAGTAAATGTTTTGAAAATGATGGCAACAAATGTACAAATGTGCTTGACCCAATGAATGGATGTGTGAATTGTGATAACAATTGTACAATAAAATGATTTAAAAAAAAAAGCTTTCCAGAAATAGTTCAGTCAGTGACTACATGATCAAAGGTGGCCTGATGGCTTGGCAAGGAGATTCCTTGCTGTCCTTAAATCTGTTCTCCACTTTCATAGTAACCAAATCCTTGAGTTTTCACTTGGCCCGAGAATAAAAGTGTATTTTAAGCTCTCTGACAGCTAGAAGTGACTGCATGGCCAAGTCCTGGCCAAGGGACTATTGAGTGGAAGTGACATATGCAACTTCCAGTAAGGAGGCTTGGACTGGAATGTGGATGTGGGTATGGTATCTTCAGCTGGAATTGGAATGGCAGAGCAATGTGACCAGTCTCTAAGCACCATGCAGTAGCCGCAGGGCTGCCGCAGACAGCTGTGCAGTTGTCCTGTATTAGCAGACAGTCAGTGTTCCCATACTCCACCATGTGGTTGACACTCTCCGCGCTGTGCAGTGCACATTCTGCACAACCACATGCAGTGGGCTAGAACCTCTCAGGTACGTAAGATGCCTGCAAGATGCGCTCTTGGGAACTTCTCTCTCCCTCTTATTTTTTTTTTTTGCTCTGCCATACTTTATTCTACTTATTTATTTTAAAAAGCAATTTATTGGGGACTCATACAGCTCTTATAACATGGGAACATCTTTTGAGTACTTGTATGAACATAGATATCCACTGTTGTTTTGGGTCTATATTACAAGCAATACATTCGATCTATGTTATAAGTAGTACAAGCTTCAAAAGGCAGGATAGTGACTTAAGTTTTGGCGGTTGTGGTGGTCATGTGCTTGATGTCAATTTCATGATTGGGAGTGTAGGGGTGGAGTCTAGCCTCTCACTCTGGAGTTAGCCAGTGAGGCCTCTGTGTGGGCATGGCTTTCTCTGAGAATTCTGGGACATCTCACGATATTTCCCAATTGGAAAAGAGAGACTTGACTTAGTCTCTTGGAAGTCGGTCTTCCAGCAAGACAAGATGGTGGCATGCTGCTAGATCCTGAGTCCTGGAACCTGGAGGAGCTGGAGGAGAAGCCACGTGGGCTTGCCCTGTTAGAATCAGACCTCTGGGGTTTGAGAAGTCACAGAGAGACCCCTGCCAATTCTGAGATGCTTCTACTGCCAATGGATACCGCTGAAGGACCCTGAGCCCTGGAAATGAGGAACCATTGGGGGGGGCGGGGAACCCCTGCCAGCATCAAGATGCTTCTACTGCCGCTGGACACACAAGACTCTGCGCCCCCTTGCCTGTGATTGTCCTGGTTTCATCGCATGTGCTTTGTGAGTCTGAAGGAGACTTTATAGACTGAGATTGAACATATAGGCTAATAGCAGACTTATGACCTTAGACTGGACTGGGTTGGGATGCTTTCTCAATGTTCCATTCCTCTTGTATATAAACCATTCCCTTATATCCATATGCTTGCCTATAAATTTGTTTCTCTAGTCTACCTGGACTAACACAGTGGTACTTTGACAATGTACAGGAAGTCAATAGAAGCAGTTGTGAGGGACCATCGAATCAGTGAGAACTCAAAGAGACGTTTGTGTGTGTGTGTGTGGGGGGGGAGGTCATGTTCACAATGGTTTGAGACCACGATTGCAGCTCTTGTCAATTCCTTTCCTCGAGGGTCTTCCTCCTTCTCCCTGACCTTTCCCTTCACCAGGCAGAATGGCCTTCTCCAGAGACCCTCCTGAAAACCTAATCACTGTATGTGAGAAGTCTTGCCATTCTTCCATCTGAGAAGCACACTTCAGAGACAGACCGGTTTGTCTTCTGGCAGTGAGTGCAAGTAGTTGTCAAGGAGAAAGATGTACGTGACCGTGTCTAGCGACTGCTATTGCACAAGGTCAACAGTGAATGCGACAGAAAAATAATGTTCCTGTTCTCAAGGAACTTATCATCTAGTGTGGAAAAAAACACTTCTGTATTTACGGAGAGGTGTAGAGGCTATCATCCCCAAGGAATTTTTAATCGACTGAGGAAACATTTATCCCAGGCATTTCAATACACGGGTACAGTGCACTGGAGGTAACCATCCATTCAGGACATTTACATCAATAACGATAATAAAAGCAGTGACTAGTTCTTACATGTTCCCTCCCACCCACTATCATGATCCCAATTCTGCCTTGCAAATCCAACTCGACCAGGGATGTACGCTGGAGCTGGAAACATGGGAAATTCAGGACAGATGATCCCTTCAGGACCAGCGGTGAGAGTGGTGATACTGGGAGGTTGGAGGGATGGTGGAGAAGAAATGGGAAACAATTGCAGGGATCTACACATGACCACCTCCCTGGGGTACGAGCAACAGGGAAGTGGGTGAAGGGACACATCAGACAGTGAAAGATATGACAAAATAATAACAATTTGTAAATTATGAAGGATTCAGGGAGCAATTAAGGAAACATGGTGGGATCATCATGAGGCAAAGGTGGCTTGACATTGGTGGGTATTGGCTACATGTTCTTGTGTATTTCACTTTAAACACGAGCCTACTGGAGAAGCTAGAATTGGCTTTAATTGCTCACACCTTCTCCATTTTCAGCAGACCACTCACCAATGCATAGCCACTGCTGTCTTTAGTAAGGGAACAACTTGTCAATTATGGGTTATGGGAAATATGGGAAATTGATACCAGGGCCTTAAATGGAAGGGGGATGTTTGGAGAATGATGATGGCAACAAATGTGCAAATGTGGTCTGCATACAATCGATGGTTGTTTTGATTGTGAAAAGAGTTGAATGAGCCCTCAATAAAAAAGAAAAGAAATAATAGCAGCAAAAAATAAAATAGGGAAATGGAAAATTAATAATTTTAATAAGCCGTGAAGTCTTCCTGAAAAGAAGCAGAATATTTTGAGCTAGTCTCAAGTTTCCAAATCATAGACTTTTTCAGTTTTCCCTTCAGATATTCCTGAGCTACGGACTCAGGATGGATTTTTTTATTGCTATGTCCTTGGACAGCTGGCTTCTGGCAGCACATAGGTAGTTTGTCTAGTCTGGTAATTTTTTTTAACTCAAGAAAGAGAAAAATCAATTTTTTTTATTTGCACAAGAAAATGAAAACACACTTGGCCTCAGAGGAGCAAAACATCTCATTTATTTTACAATGCCTTTCTAAGTATTATTCCAGAAGACTTGTATTTATGGATGGCATCAAGTATGACTTTTAAAATACTTGCACTGGTTGGGTAATTTTCTTCTTTGGAAAGTATCTATATAGTGATACTCTATAAAAGAAAATGGAGTTAAAATACTGCAAGTGAACTGTTTATGTATGAGGACCAATGCACAATTCTGCAAATATTTTTCTCAGTATTACGACCAATCTCATTATGGTGGCAATTTATTATTGAAATCTATTCACTCACCTGGGGCCATTGAGTTAAATCAGACTCAAAGACCCTCCTATGTAGAGTTTTCGAGAGTATAAATTGTACGTAGATAGGTTTACATTTTCCCCTTGGAGCAGGTAGTACATTTGAACTGCAGACCAAGGTCTAACCCACAGTAGCCATCAGGACTCCTTACTAAAGACAGTGATGGCTACTTATTGGTGAGTGGTTTGCTGAAAATGTGGCAGATGTGGCAATAAAGTCAATTCTAACTTCGCAACTAGGTTTGTGTTAAAAGTGAAATGCACAAAGACATATACTTATTAGCCAATACTTACCCACTAATGTCAAGGCACCTCTGCCTCACGGTGAGCCCACCAGTCTGCCTCCACACCACCCCCCCACCCCGGCTGAAGGAGGCATTTCCTATCCCTGCACCATTGATTTGGTCAAGTTCATGGTTGGAGCTCTTCTTCCGGAACAGTATCAGACAAGAGTCTACTGTGGTCCATAGGTTTTTCATTGACTAATTTTCTAATGTAGATTGTCAGGCCTCTCTTTCTAGTCTGTCTTAGTCTCTGTGTAGTCCAGGTAGTCTAGAGAAACAAATTCATAAACATGCATATGGATATAAGAGAAAGGTTTATATACAAGAGGAATGGAACATTGAAAAAGCATCCCAACCCAGTCCAGTGTAAGGTCTTAAGTCTGATATTAGCCCATATGTTTGATACCAGTCTGTAAAGTCCCCTTCTGACTCACAAATCATGTGCAGTAGAAGCATCCCGACGCTGGCAGGGGTCTCCCCATGGTTCCTCATTTCTAGGTCTGAGGGTCCTTCAACAGTGTGGCATTCATGTGCTTATGTTAACTTTATGATTGAAATGTAGGGGTGGAGTCTAGCCTATTAATCTGGAGATAGCCATGGAGTAGCCAATGAGGGCATGGCTTTCTCCTGAGACTTCTGGGAAATTTCACCATATTTCCCTTGTGAAGATGAGAAGCTATCTTCCCCAGTGATTAGGAGTTAGTCTCAGAGACAATGAATCACGGACAAGACAAGATGGAAGCATCCGAGAAGCTGGAGGAGCCAGTGGAGAGACCACACAGCTTTGCCCTGATGGAGCCAGACCTCTGAAACTGGAGTGGCCACATGGAGACCTCTGCCAGTGATGAGTTGCTTCTGCTGTTGATGGACCATGAGCCCTGGAAGTGAGGAACCATGTGGAGATCCCTGCCAGTGCCAGGATTCTGCATCCACTGACCTGTGAATTCGTGAGTCGGAAGGAGACTTTATTGATTGATTTCGGGCATATGGGTTAATATTGGACTTCAGACTTTGAACTGGACTGGGCTCAATGTCCTTTTCCTCTTGTATATAAACCTTTTCCTTATATCTATATGTGTGCCTATAAAATTTGCTCCTCTAGTCTACCCGGACTAACACAAACCATATCCCTTGGTGGTAGAAGCATCTTAGCACTGGCAGGGGTCTCTCTGTGACTTCTCCGGCCCCAGAGGTCTGGTTTCATCAGGGCAAGCCCATGTGGCTTCTCCTCTGGCTTCTCCAGTCTTCAGGAATCAGGATTGATCAGCATGTTGGCATCTCATCTTGTCAGTAGTTTGTCATCAAAAGAGAGTGAGTCAAGTCTCTCTTCTCCAATTGGGAAATACCGTGAGACTTCCCAGAATTCTCAGGAGAAAGCCATACCCACACAGAGGCCTCATTGGCTATCTCCAGATTGACAGGCTAGAGTCTATTCCTAGACTCCCAATCATGAAACTGACACACGAACACATGACTGCCACAGTCTGGAAGCACCATTGAAACCTGCCCACCTCACCCATGTTTGGATTACCTGGCATATCTTCAAGCATCATAGCTCTTAACAGTGTGACAAACTGACAGATGGGTGGTGGTGAAAATGACCAGTGCAGACTGCTAATGGAAGCCCTCAAGAGAGGTGGGTATGTGGGACACAAAGCGAGACCTTCCACTGGAATGCAATTCAGAAAGCTTCAGGAGAACTGCAAAGTGATGGTGACATTTCCACACGCAAAATAGGAAATGAGTACTGGCTTAGGACATGTTTGTGAAGAACAGGGTAAACCAAGAAGCATGGAAGAGAGAAGCAAGCAGCACATGGTGGACCATGTAATATGATGAAAAGCTAGACTGTTTGGTTGAAATCAGCGTGTGAAGCCTTGGCACCCTGAAAGACATGGTTCCTTATGGACCAGCAGGTAAAAGCCATCGAAGATCTTTGAGCACAGTGGCGACAAGTCCACCTTTGCTTTTCGTCAGCATGGCAGAGACGGGGGGCTGGAGACCGCTTAGAAAGTGGCTGCTTTATTATAAGATTAGAATCCTGAGAGCCCAGAGGCAGGGAATAGGAGGGAAAGGTAAATGCCAATAGCATTTGAGACAATGCTAAGAAAGAAGCTTAAGAGTATGCAGAAATTTCATGACGCAAACCTTCCCAACATGATCACTGAAGACAAATGTATGCATAAGCAAATGTGGTGCAGTAAGCTCTTGGCACCTGGCTATCAAAAGATACCCCATCATGGGTTTTAAAGGCTTGAAGGTAAACAAGTGGCCATCCAGCTCAGAAGCAACAAAGCCCACATGAAGAAGCACACCATCCTGTGTGATCACGATGTGTTAAAGGGATCAGGTATCAAAGAATTATGAAGGGATCAGGTATCAAAGAATTATGAAGGGATCAAGTATCAAAGAACTAAAAATTATATCATAAATGAGGGGGAGTACACATTAGGGACCCAAAGTATGTAAGTGAAGCCATATCCCCTTACAGAGGGGCCATGGGGAGGAGAAGAGCCAGTCAGGGTGCTGCAGTGTAGCAAAAGTGAAATATGCAACCTTCCTCTAGTTCTTAAATGCTTCCTCCCCACCACTATCATGATCCCAATTCTACCTTACAAATCTGACCAGAGGATTTGTATCTGTACAGATAGGAATTGGAAACAGGGAATCCAGGACAGATGATCCCTTCAGGACCATTGGTGAGAGTAATAATACCAGGAGGGTGGAGGGAAGGGAAGGATAGAAAGGGGGAAGCGATTACATATGGCCTCCTCGATGAGGCACAGAAAAGAGGGAAATGCATGAAGGGAAACACTGGGCAGTGTAGGGTATGACAAAATAATAATAATTTATAAATTATTGAGGGTTCATGGGGGTGAGGGGAGTGTGGAGGGAGGGGGAAATATGAGGAGCTGATACTAGGGGTTTAAGTGGACAGGAAATGTTTTGAGATTGATGATGGCAACAAGTGTACAAATGTGTATTGCACACGATGGATGTAGGGATTGTGTGGGAGTTGTATGAGCCACCAATAAAATAATAAATAAATAAATAAATTTAAAAAGGGTATGCAGAAATGGATTTTTAAAGGTGCACATGAAGACTATCCACAGAACTTTTAAGCATACATATTTCAAATAATAAGTTACCTCCCGACAGAAAAGGAAAAGATGGATGTCATTGTTTTTATATTTCACCAAGACCTATGCAGTATGGGAATACCACATCTGGGTATCTGATGAAATTCTTCTTCTATGCCTCAGACCTTGCAGCCATCATTGGCTTCTCATTTTCTCCCCTGCCCACGCATTTTGATTTTACCTTCAAAATGTATCCAGAATTCAGGCATTTCAGGACTCTGTGGCTGGTGTCATTCTGGGCACCATTTTCTAGGGTATATTTTAATAGAGTAATCTCTAAACCAGCGCTTCTCAACCTGAGGGTTGTGACGTTTTTGGGGTTCAAACAACCTTTCACAGGGATCAACCGATTCAACACAGTAGCACAATGACAGTGTTGCCGTAGCAATGAAAATAATTTTATGGTTGGGGGTGAGGGGTCACCACTCCATGAGGAACTGTATGAAGGATGGAAGCATGAGGAAGGTTGAGCACCAGTGCTGTAAGTAAGCAGCCAAGGTTCTAATAATGCCCCTCAAGTTCAACATAATCCACTGCTCCTCCTCAACCAGAACAATCAGCTTCGACCTGGACGTCCTTTGCTACTTTTCATTAGCTGGATGCTCTGCTCTTCTAGAAATTCAATTATTCTCTCCCCTTAGGACTGTTGCATTCACTGTCATCTCCGCTTCGAAGGTTCTTCTCTTTAGATGGTTGCTCAAAATATCAGTTTATCAAAGAGGCCTTCCTAGTCCCACTACGACATTCGATAGCTGACTTTCTCCACTTTTATTTTTCTCCATGACCTTTAACAAAAATCCACTGTCTGCAGGGTTTGTTTCTCTCCCTGTATAGAACATAAACTCCATGAGGGCAGGCATATTGATCCCCTCCCCCACCTTTCATTGCTGCATTCCCAATACCTGGAACAACTCAGTCCATTTAAAAAGACTAAAATATTTACTCAATGAGAGAATGGAACAGTGAATTTCATTAACAATGTACTAAATACAGTAAGTATATGCTAAATATAAAGACCCAATATTTAAAGAGGAGCAATTCACTCATTTTGCCTAATGTTATTTTTAAGACTCTTTAGTGACTATGCTGCTTCATTCGAACAAAAGTGAGAACTCTGAGATGTGGGGGATGCATTAACAAGTGATCTCGGAATAAGTTTTTCAAATAGCGCTAAGCCACGGGACTTATTAACTCACTCCATGTATTTTTATATAACAACATGGCCCCGGACATGCAAAGATAAAGGCTCCTGCCCTGAAGGTACCTACTCCCTCATCCTTTGCCACAGAGTGGATGCCAGTTTGTAGTGATGCTAGAGGACAGATTAGAACTGCTGTGTGCATTTCCAAGAGTGTAATTGTGGGAGTAGAACGTGCCATCTTTCTCCGGATGGCCCGCTGGGGGTTGCAAACATCAGACTGTAAGTTGGCAGCTCAACTTGGAACCATTCTGCAAGTATGGCTCCTTATCCTTAAACTTTTAGAACAGGGGGCCAGTTCTCTGCCCCTCAAACAGTTGGAGGACCGGACTATAGTTAAAAAATAACAACAACAACTGTGAACAAATTCATAGTGGCCTGGGACGAGTTGGCTGCTAAGCAGGACAGCAGCGGCAGCAAAATCACCCAACAGCCGGATGAATGTCCTCGGCAGGTTACATGTGGCCCATGGACTGTAGTTTGAGGACCCCTGCTATAGAGGTATCAAAATTGAAGACGTCGAAATGCTATCAGGAGGGTAGTAATGTGGTAATGAATAAAGTAATTTTATTTTCCAGGAAAACATGAGATAATTGACTTCCTGAATAAGCACTGCAATCATTGTGTGCAGTTTGTCTTTCCTTAGGCTGAAAGACTAAAAGACTTACTCTAAGTGCCAAGATATATATAGTTCAGTTATAAGACTGTGTTGGAAAGTAGAATTACAGATGCCCGGGGCTGTTTTTAATTTATAATGAAGGGGATTCAGGAGGAAACCAGGGCAGAGTTGATATCATCAATGTTGTGATGCCTTTTAAGATGCCAGATTTTTTGATAACATAAAAATAGGCTTGAAGTCCCAGGAGTGGACAGAATCCAGACTCTACTATAGTCTGAGAGAAAGAACTCTTCCATGTGGGGAGTAGATCTAGGCACGATACAAACAAACCCTCATCTATGTATTATAGTTCATGGTCTGGTCATGCCCTCTGCCAAAGCTTTTCTGGGAAGCTGTTTGGAGAAAATGATTTGCTGGCCTCACTTCTGACTTGACTTCATTCCTCTCTGTGGGGGATCACTTTACAGTTCCTAATTGCAAGGACAGCTTGTATGGTTGGCAGTTGTTTGAATGAGAAATGGATTTTAATGAACTGCAGTTTCTCGTGCTCAGTTGGAACTTAAGTAGTCATAGACTAAATTAACAACCCTGGTCAAAGCAAAGAAGATAGTTGTGTCCCAGAGAAAGAACCGTTAGGATTTATTTTGTGTTCGAAGTTGTGTCCCAGAGAAGGAACGGTAAGGATTTATTTTGTGTTCAACACCATCAGGATGTTCTTCAAAAAATAGGTTTTAGAATTTGATACTTTGAGTTATGTTCCTTTTTTTTTTAAGGTACCTAACGACGCCTCCAAGAGAATTTGATAGACCTCAGAGGTCAAGAGTGGGAGAGGCACCTGGCTGAAAGTCATTCATTATTAATGAGATCATAATTTATATTCATTCTGTGATTACAGTAAATAGTTTTCTTCACAGTGGCCAAATGCAATAGGTCATTACCATGATTACTTTTTACCAGTGAAAGACACACACACACACACACAAAATTAAGCCGTATGGGCTAACGGAGTAAGAACTGTAATTATATTCCTTAACCTCTTATTTAACCAGTGGTGCAGCTTCTGTGTCTTCTGTCTGCTTCGCAAACATTTCTCCAGGCGTTGGGGAAGCACATTTTATGAAGCATTATGTAAATGAAGATGATTAGTATTACATTTGTTTTGTTCATTCTTAGTTCATTACTTCTAAGGAATTGAACTTGCCCAACGCTTTCCCAGAAAACTGCTAATGATGTGTTTCAAGCATGTTCCCGCACATCCATCATTTTGATAATTCATCATTCATCATTTCGATGAGTATCCTCCATAGTGTGGAGGCTTGGTGGCACTTTCAGCTAAGTCTTGAACTGCTTACCAACAACAGCTTACAAATCTTCCAGCCACTCATCCTAAGGCTAGCTGCTCTTGTAGAGATTTACAGCTATGGATGCTCTGTTGAGGCCACTATGAACCCACTCAATGGCAGTGAATGCTATGGAAACTCACCGATAGGGAGTTGCCTGCAACCTTGGGCAATCCTGTAGCACAGGAGGAGTGCTCTTTTGGGTTTCTGAGACCTTGGTTCCTGTGGGTACTATATAGGTTCGTCTCTTTTACAACCCTGTAGTGATTTTGCAACAGAAGAGGGAGACAGTATGATGTGAGACTTGAGTGAAGTGCCTTTCCAAAGACTGATAAAGCAACACGAAGCAAATATCTGGTGAGAAAGATCACATCGTAAAAATTCTAAGCTTCTCTCTTGTAGTGACAATCTGCATCTTATTGCCAAGGATAACATTATGGTGGAGTGAAATTAAAAAAATCATTTTATTGGGAGCTCATACAAATCTTTTTTTGTTTGTTTGTTTGTTTTGGGGGGCATCATTGCCCTCTGGTGGTGGGAGTAGGAGGCCCAGCTTTGCCCCTGTGGAGCTGGAATTGAACCTCCATCCCAGTGGGCCGCAGTTCCACGCACAACCACTACGCCACCGGGGCTCAGCCGGCTCATACAATTCTTATCATGATCAATACATACATCAATTGTATGCAGACCACATTTGCACATTTGTTGCCACCATCATTTTCAAAATATCCTCCTTTTACTTTGGCCCCCAGTATCAACTCCCCATATTTCCCCTCCCTTCCTACTTCCTCTCTCCCATGAACACTTAATAATTTATAAATTATTATTATTTTGTTATATTGTACACTGTCCGATGTGTCCCTTCACCCACTTCCCTGTTGTCCATATATCAGGTAGGAGGTTAAATGTAGATCCCTGCAATTGGTTCCCTCTTTCTATGGATCTTCTACCCAATTTATCTCAAATTCCCACCAAGTGATGGAGCAGGACTATTCAAATAGGGCATGTGTGACCATAGCAGAGGGGATTTGTCACTTGT
>PVJH01037809.1:0-17563 GCA_004026705.1 Nesogale talazaci | reverse complement strand
TCCAGCAGAGCCGCTGGGGCCTTGGAACGGCCGGACTGACCTTGCTGCCAGTAGCCCCAGTCCCGAGGGCCCCTCGAGGACATGTCTCTCAAAGCTCTCGCTGCCGTGGAGTCCGTGCAGACTTGGGGGTTTCTGAGACGCTGGCTGTCTAAGGGAATGGAAAGCCCAGTCTTTCTTCCCAGGAGAGGAGTTGCTGGTGATGGTGAATTCCTCACCATGGGGCTCGGAAGATCAAAGACCAACCGAGGTACCACCAAGAGCTGTGTCAAAAATGCCCAAAGGAGGGATTTTCCTTTCTCCCTGAGTTCCCTTTGTCGAAAGTCAGTTCAAGTCACCTGGACACCTGCAGAACCTATGTCTCAGAGTGGCAGTTCCTCACCCTTTTCCTATATTGGTTAAGTGTTGGGGCTGCTAAGGTGACGAGACGGCCCACTTCTTAACATTTGTCCCGAGTCCCCAGGTGTTTTTTTTGTTTGTTTGTTTGTTTTTGCATCACTGCTCTCCGGTGGTGGGAGTAGGAGGCCCAGTCCCACTGCTGGAATTGAACCTCCATCCCAGTGGGCCGCAGTCCCGCGCACAACCACTACGCCACTGAGGCTCAGCCCCCCCAAGGTGTTTTAAAATTAAAATAAATATATTGCAATACTATTCTTGTGTTCTTTGAAAATTTTTGTTGTTCCA
Source organism: Nesogale talazaci (assembly GCA_004026705.1). NCBI lineage: Eukaryota > Metazoa > Chordata > Mammalia > Afrosoricida > Tenrecidae > Nesogale > Nesogale talazaci. The sequence continues at coordinate 16,882 of PVJH01037809.1, read as the reverse complement.
TATAGACCAAATTTTTAATCAAGAACCCTCCGACCCCTGGTCAATGGTGTCTCGCTTAAAATCTGGTCTCTTTATTAAGCAAAAGTTCTGTGGTTCGAACCCCCCAGTGGCTCTGTAGCAACAAGAGGAAGCAGCCGATCCCTTAAAGATTCAGTCTTGGGAACCGTCTATGGAAGCCGTCTTCCCTGCCCTATAGAGCCCCTGTGAGGCAGAATCAGCTGCTGGATGGATGGCAGTGGGTTTGGGGCTGTAATTAAAAGGCTACCCTCGGAGGAGGTGAGGGGAAGATGCTGTTAAGTTGTTGGTGAGCCCATGTGACTGGGAGAGTGCACTGTGAGCACTCTGGGGGCAAATCACCAGGGCTTTCTTCTGAAAAGCCAGAGGGTGGATTCAGACTGCCAGGCTTGGGTTAGCGTCAGATCATGCTACCGTTGTGCAACCTTGGTTCTCCTCCAGACTTGTGGGCAGTGGGCAGCTTGAGGCAGCTGGCTGGGAGTGGGGCCCACCTGAGCCCAGGTGCCTGCGAGACAGTTTGCTAGCCGCTCAGCCTCTGTCCTGGTGCTAGTCTCCTTTGAGCTGGTTTACCACTTATAAAATGCTGTCCTTGCTACCTTACAAATCCAGCTAGGTCAGGGGGTGTACACTAGAGCTGGAAATAGGGGTAATTCAGGACAGGTGATCCTTTCAGGACCAGGGGTGAGGGTGGTGATGCCAAGAGGGTAGAGGGAAGGGAAGATAGAAAGGGGGAACCTATTGCAGGGATCTACATATAAACTCCTCTCTGGGGTACGGACAGCGGGGAAGTGGGTAAAGGACACATCGGACAGTGTATGATGACAGAATAATGACAATTTGTAAATTGTTAAGGGTTCATAGGGGAGGGAGAGGAGGGAGGGAGGGGAAAAATGGGGAGCTGGTACTGGGGGTCTAGGTAGAAAAAGGACGCTTAAAGAATGATGATGGCAACGAGTGTGCAAATGTGGTCTGCATACAATTGATGTATGTATTGATCGTGATAGGAGTTGTAGGAGCCCCCAATAAAGTGATTTATTTATTTTTTAAAAATAATTTTATCGGGGGCTCTTACAGCTATTATGACATTCAGTACATCATCTGTATCAAGCACATTTGCACACATGTTGCCACATTCATTTCCAAACATTTTCTACTTGAGCCCTCGGTATAAGCGCCTCTTAAAAAAAAAAAAGAGCTCCCCTTTCCCCTCCCTCCCCCCCTTTCAAAATGAATCATTTTATTGGGTACTCATACACCTCTCACTGTCCATACACACATCAATTGTATGCAGAGCTCACCTGCACACTTGTTTCCATCATCACTCTCAAGACATCCTCCCTCCACTTAGGCCCCCAGTTCCACCTCCCCATATTTCCCTTCCTCCATCCCCCTCCATGAACCTTTAATCATTTACAAATTGCTATTTCCTATTGTACACCGTCCTGTGTGTCCCTTCACTCACTCCCCTATTGGCCGTGCCCCAGAGAGGAGGTTATATGTAGATCCCTGAAATTAGTTCCCCCCAAACGAATTCTTTTTTAATAGCCGTCATACCCACCACTGTTGGGTAGACATAGCCACCTCTGCAGGACTGTCAGCAGGAGGGGCTGATGCTGAGCGGAGCCTCCGGAGGCGGTCAAGAAATGCTGGCCTTTGCTCATGCTTTCTCCCGGCCAGCGCTCCGGTGCTCATCCAGGACAGGTGGAGGCGGGGCCGGCGAAGCTCCCTGTCTGAAGGAGTAGGTGGTTGATGTGAGTTGGTCCCTTGACTCATAGAGGAAAGCCAGCCAAACTCCCTGCCTTCCAGCCCATTCTGACTCAGGACAAACCTGCAGGACAACCTAGAGACCTGCGCGGTGACTTCCCCAGACTGGAGGAGACCTTCCCGGGAGGAGCCAGCCTCCTCTCTCTCCTGCGGCTGCTGGATTCTAACTGCTGACCTCACAGTTAGCGGGCCCCAGGCGTTAACACTGCGCCACTGGTGCAGGAAGGCATGGGGAAACGTAGAAGGAGGTGAAAACAGGAAGCTAGTTGGTGAAACCAGCACCCCACCCCCTAGCCAGATGGCCTTCAGGAGACATTTCTGGCTCCTTTCCCACTGGTTGCACATCAGGACTCCCAGGTATGTGCTGCCCTCCTGGGGTGACCTTTCTGGCTCTGGAATTCCCCCTGCTTCCAACCAGCCCTGATGAATCACCCTGTTTTCCCTGGCCTCAGACCTGCCTCAGCTGAGAAGGCACCCTGCCCCCTTGCCAATCTCATGCAGAGCTGGGTGGGTGGATGGGCGTGGGGGATCTGTAGAGGTGCCCAGGGAAGGCCGACTGAGGCAGCCCAGCAGAGTCGCCAGAAGGGTTCACCCTGGACCAGAATCTACAGACAGAGACAGGAGAGCTAGGAGAGCCCAGGCTCAGGACCCACTCCCTCGGTCCCTCTGCCCAGCCCTGTGGGGCACCCACCCTGCTTCTGCTCCCCTCTCACCGAGAGCCACAGGGCTCAAAGGGAGGGCCTCATCTAAACCCCTGCGGTCGAGTGTGTGAGCGGTTTCCTGGGGCCCTGCCCTGGTTCAGGAAGTGAGCGAGGCTGCGGAGCCCAAGGCAGAGGGAAGTGGCCATGGGCCATACCACCACCCAAGAGCAGCGCCGTGCAGGGCGGCGAGCCGGCCCCTGGTGAGAGGACTTTCTGGGCTTGCCATTTGGTTGCCCGAAGAGGATGAAGAGAGCTGCAGTTTGGTCGCAGGACATTGCCAAGAGGGCCCGGACAACCCCAGGCATTTTTGTGGGGAGAAGGTTTGTGTCGCTTCTGGTGGTGGGGTCATGTAGCCTGGGAAGCCGCAACCGAGGGGCGTCCGTGGTTCCTCGGGGTGGTGCAGGCTGTCTGGGGACAAAGGCTGTTCTTTGCTTGTGTTTGGATGAGATGCTGAGAGTGGCAGCAGTGGCAGCTCAGCTTGTCGTCCCCTCCTCTGCTCCCCCCACCCCATAGCACCGAGAACCCTGCAGGGTGTGGCCACTGGGGCGGATGGGCTTGGGTGGGAGTCCCCTGCAGACCCTTATCTGGACTTGCGCCCATCACCAGCCAGTCATGGAGAGTTTGTCCCACTGGTGGGGAGATGAAGGCGAGATGGGTGGGCATCCAGCCTTGCTCTGGGGGGAGGGCCGTGGCTGGCCAGGGCTGGCAGGCAGCAGAGGAGAGGTGGGCTTGCTGGGGTTCTCGGGCCCTTGAGGAAGGGGTGCAAAGGCGAGCTCAGCGAGTGCATCTTGTGAGACTCCCGTTCTGTTTCCTGCTGAGCGGGCTTTGGGCTCGCCGTCAGGACCTGGACACGGTACTCGGGAGACCCAGTTCGAGGGTGGTCGAAGTTGCTGTGACCATGGCTGGGGTCTGGGTTGCGAACTAAAGAGAAGGCCTCATGAGCACCTGTAGTTCATTCAGCTGTGGGAACAGAGTCCCCAGAGGCTCTAAAGCTTGAAGGGGTGGCCTCGTGGCACCCCAAGGTCCGCAGTTTGAAATCCCCAGCAGCTCTGGGGGAGAAAGACGGGGTTTTTTACCCCCATACCTGCGTGCAGCCTCGAAGACTTACGGGGGCAGTTCCACCCTGGACCACAGAGTCACCGTGAGTCGGCGTCCACTCAACGGCAGGGACTGAGCAGCTCTTGAAAACTCCTCACCCTTTAGCTCCCAGACTAGGTTTGCGAGTGTGTCAGTGTGGGTGTGCAAGTGTGCCAGCATGCACATTTGTCTGAGGAGTTCTTGAGAATAGACGGGCAAGTCTTTATTTCAAGGAAAAGGGAACCAATATTCGTGCAGCCTCTCTTCACCCACCAGCACCAGCTGCACAGTGGGATTCCAATAAACCCTGGTTAAAAAGCTGTGTGTTGGCTGAGCCCTGGTGGCGTAGTGGTTGTGCGCAGGACTGCGGCCCACTGGGATGGAGGTTCAATTCCCGCTCACAGGAGCACAGGCTGGGCCTCCTACTCCCACCACCAGGGCAGTGATGCCTAAAAAAAAAAAAAGCTGTGTGTTGAAACCTCGCTGCGCTGGTGATGTGACCGTGCCCAGAGCTGCTAACCAGAAAGTTAGCAGTTCAGACCCCAAAACTACCCCATGGGAGCAAGACGAGACTGTCTTTGCTTGTACGGATTTAAAGTTTCAGGAGAGGGAAGAGGCAGTTCTACTCTGCCCTACAGAACCACTGTGAGTCCCCTTGATGGCAATGATTGTTATTTTTTTTGGTTGTTATGTCACAAATGTAGGGATTCAAGACTTTTTCATACTCTTTACAAGTGTTCCATTTCTGCCCGAAAGTGCCCGGGTAAAAATGGCACGGAGGTGGCATCTGACCCCCTCTGCTTCCACGAAGGGGAAGGAGACTCAAACTATTAAGCCGAGCCTGTTTCCTAGGGGGAATGCTCCACGCCCCAACCACCTTCACCAGTCCTGACACTAGCACTTCTCCCACGGCACCCTGACCTCTCCTCTGCTTCGATGTGTGTTGCACTGACTACATGGAACTCAGAGACAGTACTCATGATCATGAGGCCTCTTAGGGAAGTTAACAAGTTACAACTCAGCAACAGAAATGCTCAGGATATGTTTTCTTAACCCTGGGCAGGAGCACCTCGTAGCTATGCCCACAGGCACACTCTGAGCCGTCAGGCTCTCTGGCCTTCAGCCTCTGAGCCATGGTCCCTTTGGACTCTGCCCTTGCTCCCTCAGTGGTTCAACATTGGGGGGGGTTGTTTGTTTTGCTTTTAGCTATTCTGATAAAAGCCCCCAAATCCATGCTACTCTGCCTGCAGTCTCAGCCTGAAGACACTCAGCTAGCTCTAGCCCCGCCCGCCCAGAGGCGTGAGCAAGCCTTCCTCTGTCTCGTCGGTAGAATCTAGGTGCTGCCTCAGCTAGTCTGCCACTTCCCTACTGCCTGTCAGAGTGTCTGCGATCACAGCTGTCTGTTGGATTGAGACGTTTCAGTAGTGTGTGTGTGTGTGTGTGTGTGTGTGTGTGTGTAAATCTCAGGACCCGAATGATGGGCGCCGTCCCTGACACTTCTTTCTTGATAGTCGTGAGACACCCACCTGAGAGGGCTCATTTTAAACCCACTGGAAAGGCAAGACGGACGCATTCTCATATTTGAGCTCCATACACTTTATTTGCATGGCCCACCCGACCCGAGTGCTGAGTACCTTGTTTACTTTATTAGCAAGCTCTCTGGTTCCCTAAGTGGGCCATACACAGGCTCACCCAGTCATTTGATAGCAATTGTGAAGACTGGCTTGCAGGGCCAGAGCAAGTAATTCCCAGCACTACTGTACCAGACGTAAGAGTCCTACTTCCACCAAAGGGCAGGGATGCCCCCCCAAAACAAACAAACAAACAAACAAACAAACAAACAAACCCAAAACAGCAGAGAGAGGGAAAGAGGTGGCCATAGTGCGTGCGAGGGATGCCAGTGGGTGTTGAAGTGGTGAGGAGAGTCCCCCCCGCAGGCAAGGAAGAGCGGGAGGCCATTGGTTAAAGGGACTGGCCTGGCACACCTTGACCCTCGGGGATCATGTGTTTGATAATTGGTGCTTTGATGGTGATTGTGACCCTGAGTCACAAGGCAAGATTGCGTTGTGCTCTCTTATCTCAGCGAAGCTGTCTGGTAATCACTGGACTGCAAGAGAGAGAAGACTTTCTGCCCTTTTAAGATTTATAGCCTTGGAAACCTGTAAATGCATTCATAGCCCATGAATTCTAGGGTGGCTGTGAGTGGGACTTGGATCCTGAACAGTGGGGTTTTCACTCCATTTAGGAAGGTGGAGGAGTGGGCAATACTTTAAAAAAAAGATTCCCAATCAGATTGACTACAATTTCAACATGCTGATATGCAGGTAATAATAATAATATTACCAACCCCTTCCTCCCTGCCAGCCAGATTTTGTGTGCTTTGGGGGAGTGGGACTAGACCCCAAAGTCAGTTCCTACTGACCGAGACTCTTGAGAGCAAGTTAGGACTGCCCCTTTGGGTTTTCTGTCCATCTTCACAGGAACAGCAAGCCTCCTCTTTCTCCTTCGTGGCAGCTTGATGGGTTTGAAATGCTGACCTTGTGGGGAGTAGTCCCATGGGTCACCCACGACACCCCCTTAATCAGCTCCAGTCAAAGGGGTGGCCATTTATCCCAAAGAGTGGAAACAGACACGGTTTCAATACATTTGCCTCTTTATAACTGCTCCAATTGTTCACCATCTAAGCCTGCCAATCGGTGGACTGAAAGGTGAGCCCAGCAGTTCCAGGTTTGCGGGGTGACTAGTGACTCTTGTCTTAGGAGGTTTCATCAGCCTTTTTTAGGATTTTGAGTTTTGACCCACCTCTCTACCTCACTCTAACTGGGCCTCCTGTTGGTGCCCTCAGAGCGCTAGGTAACCGTTGCTAGGCATCATCTGGTTCTTTGGCTCTCAAGTTGTGGAGGGTCAAGTGGTCCATTGGCCCTTTGGACTAACTGTTTTTATGTATCTTAAGTTTTCACACTGCACTCTTGAGAGACCAATAGGTGCCCCTTAGATGGTTTCTCTAATGTTATTTTCATAGGGATATTTAAATTTATTTGTTTTTTGGGGGGGGGCATCACTGCCCTCTGGTGGTGAGAGTAGGAGGCCCAGCCTTTGCTCCTGTGGAGCTGCTGCTGGAATCGAACCTCCATCCCAGTGGGCCGCAGTCCGAGGGATATTTAAATGTAATGCCAGACTCAGAAGTCTTTTTTTGGCACTGTGTCTTGTCCAAAACACCATCCTTGCGTTGATTTTTGCCCTTACAATTTATGGAGGCACATTTTATTATATTTTAAAGAGAACAAAGACAATTCTTCAGGCTTAGGGAGACCCTCAGCAGGAGGACATGATGGCATTTATGGAGACAGCCGCTTCAACAGAACATGAGCACAAGGAAACGGTCACAAAATTGACACCTGGTAGCATCTACTTTGAATTTTGTAAACACCAGTATGGATTTTTAGTTCTACACTTGATTGAAGTTTTCCATATTGTCATTTAAAAATCATCTGCCATGGGTTTTTTAAAAAATTATTTTTTATTTTATTTTTATTTTTTTGGGCATCACTGCTCTCCGGTGGTAGGAGTAGGAGGCCCAGCCCCGCTGCTGGAATTGAACCTCCATCCCAGTGGGCCGCAGTCCCGTGCACAACCACTACGCCACCGGGGCTCGGCCCTAAAAAAATTATTTTTTTAATGTGGCCCTGGTTCTCAAAAATATCCCAAAGAGTTACAAAATCAACCAGTGCCTGGGCTCCCCCTTTTATCAGTCCAATGGAATAAAACGAGGGCTGGGGCCAGGCTTGTTTTCTTTTTATTAAGTACTCCTGGTGACTCTTAGGTGCAGTCAAGGTTGAGAACCACTCAACCTTAGAAGATGAAATGGATTAAATTTTTTTCCCAGAAGAATAATCACTTTGCCAGCACTAGTTACTGAACAAGCCATTCCTTTTTTGGGGTGGTGGGTGGTGGGGTGGTGGGCATTACTGCCCTCTGGTGGGAATAGGAGGCCCAGCCTTGCTCCTGGAGAGCTGCTGCTGGATTTGAACCGCCAAGCCAGTGGGCCGCAGTCCCTCACTCAACCACTATGCCACCAGGGCTCAGCCCCAAGCAATCCATCCTTTTGCTACTAACTCGTTGCTTCCAACATTTATAAAGCATTGTTATTGAGTTATATTGCTTCGTGCCTTAAAGTTTTAAGTGTGTGAGTGGTTTTAGTATGTTTAGAGTTGTACAATCATCACTACAATAGTCTTTTAAAAATTAATCATTTTATTGAGGGCTCTTACAGCCCAAAGATATTTGTACATATGTTGCCATCCTTACTTCCAAAAAATTTTCTACTTGAACCCTTGGTATAACTTCTTCTCTCCTCCCCCTTCCTTCCCGTCCTCCCCTCCCCGTCCACCCCTGCACCCTGGTGAATCTTAGATCACACAATATTCTTTTTAAATATTTTCATCATCCTCAAGAAAAAACCCAAGGCCCTTAGCAAGCCCATCTCCATCTCCCACCAGCCTAGGTCACCGCTACTCTCCAACTTTCCAACTGTGAATTTGCCTGTCCAGACATCTCCCATAAATGTGTGACCACGTCGTGTGAGCCTCTGTGATTGGCGTCTCTTGTTTAGCATCGTGTTTTAAAGATCTATTCATGTTGCTGGTAGCATGTCTCATTACTTCATCCTGTTTTATCGCCAACGAAATACCACAGTAATAAGCCGTTGTTCAGAAGGATCATATTTTGTTTACCCAGTCCTCCTCAGTTGATGGGCATTTGAAGTCTCTCCCCTGTTTGGTTAGTCTGAGGAATGCTGTGAGTAGCTGGACCCAAGGTTTCATGTAGACATGTCTTCCGTTCTCTGGGACACATATATAGGTGTAGAATCACCAAGGATGTGACTTGGTATGGAGCCAAGGAGCCCTGGTGGCAGTGTGAGTCAGGAACCAGGCTGCTTACCGCAAGGTCCGTGGTTCAAACCCATTAGCCACTCTGGAGGAAAAGAGGAGGCTGGCCGTGGTTTTTTTTTTTTTTTGGGGGGAGGGGGCATCACAGCTCTCCGGTGGTGGGAGAGGAGGCCCAGCCCCACTGCTGGAATTGAACCTCCGTCCCAGTGGGCCGCAGTCCTGCGCACAACCACTACGCCACCGGGGCTCAGCCCTGGCCGTGGTTTTTATTACAATAAGCCAGAATCGCTTGTTGCCAGTGACCTCACCCGCAGGTCGGAGCAATCTTGGCGACGTGGGGAGTCACGCCTGGGGCTTCTAACTACAAGATGGGTAGTTCAAACCCTCCAACGCTTCCTTTAGGGAGAAAGATGAGGCGTTTTGCTCCCATCAGAAGATGCGGCTTGGAAACAGCAACAGCAAACCTTGCAGCCCTGGAAATCCTGTCGGGGACAGTTCTACTTTGACCGACAGCCACGGTTCTCAACCTGTGGGTCACGACCCCTTCACGACCCGCTGCCTCACAGGGTCACCCTGAGTCAGAATGAACTTGACGGCAGGATGTCTGTTGTTAGAGGGCAGGAAAGTGCCACCATGGCAGAGCTTAGCTGTGCTTAGCTGTGACCCCAGAGAGCAGCAGTTTGAACCTACACCGGGCTCTGAGGGAGAAAGATGGGGCATTGTGCTTCAGGATGGACATGGGGCAGTTCTAAGAGTGAAGGGTTAGAATCCACTTGATGGCTACAGGTTTGGACATGAGGGGGGGCATGAAGGAGACCTGAGGGTCCAGTCATTGAAGCACTTGGGGGCTAATGGGAAGGTCAGGAAGAGGGACAGCCCACTGCGTCCACACGGAAAGAAACCCAGTGCGGCAGCTGTGCTCTCAGCCAGGGTTCCTGGGAGTTACGTGCAGCTGGCTGACTGTGGGTGTGATTGTGGGTTAGTGAGGCCGACATGCTCTTTCATGGTGGTATCCCTTTGGGTTTCCTTAATGACCAACGGTGCGTTGTATCTTTCGTGCATTTAGTGGCCATGTGTCTATCTTATTTTTAGAAGAAGTGGCTATTCAAATCCTGTTTCCATTTTTTAAAAAATTGGGTTATCTGTTCTTTTTTGTCTTGTTTCCTTTATTTTGTCCTCTGAATATTCTTTCCCCTAACAGTTATATTAGTCTTTAATTCACACCTCATACACGTCAACAGTTCGATCACGTGGAGAAGAGACGGACAAGCATCACTACAGTCAGTTTTAGGACGTTTTCTTCATTGCACTCCTCCTGATTAGCCCCGATTGACCCCACCTCTCCTGCCCTCCCTTCAAGGAACCATGAGTCCAGTGACCGTCTCAATAGCTTTAGAGGCATTTGGTTGTTTTAACTGTGTGTAAGAGTGCTTTGCAGTACCCCAGGGGTGCCGTGGCTGAAGCACTTGGCTGCTACTCAAAGACTTGGCTGTTTGAACCTATGGGCCATTCTGCAGGAGAAAGAGGCGGACGCGGCAGGCTGCTTTTGTCAAGGTTGAGGGCCTTGGAAAACCCGTGGGGACACACTCTGCTCTGTCCTCCAGGCTTTCTGTGAGTCGGAAGTGGTTCCACGGTAGTGACTTTTGAGTTGAGAAGTCTGTGTCAGGAGACCATCACAGAGACAAACACCGAACAGGACTGGCCTGCGACCTGCAGTTTGGAATGGAATCGTTGCCGACTCAGTAACTCACCCCAACAGACCCACAGGCCGCCTGCCCTGCGCCACCTCACAACTGCTCTTCTGTCTGAGCCCATTCTCAGCCACCGGGTCGGAATGCATCTTGTTGGGCCTTCCTCTTTTTCGCTGTCCCTCCACTTTACCAAACATGACAGCCTTTTCCAGGGACTGGTCCTGACAACAGGGCCAAAGTATGTGGGATGAAGCCTTGTCATCCTTCCTCTAAGGAACCCTCTGGCTGTACTTCTTCCAAGACAGATTTGTTTGTTCTTTTGGCAGTCCGTGGTACTTTGAACATTTTTCACTTGCACCATAAATCCAGCCCATTGATTTCTCTTCGGTCTTCCTTAGTCCGCGGTCGGCTTTCACGTGCTTATGAGGCAATTGAAAATCCCATGGCTTGGGTCAGGCCCACCTCAGTCCTCCAAGTTACTTCCTTGCTTTTCTTTTGTTCCTTGATGGCTGCTCGCTTTAAGACAAACCTGTAAGACCCCACACGATTCTTCCTGATCGCCATGTCATACATAGGAACTAATGGGAACACGCGAATTAAGTGTGAGCCACCAATCCTCTCCTCTCTCTGGTTTATTCATGTCTCTGGTTCACTTTAGAGAAGTCATTGTCACTTTTTGTTAGAGAACATTATCAGTCATCCCCTGGGGGCATAGGGTAATTCCCTTGATCGTGACATTCACCTGGCCAATGGCACGGACTTTCAAACACTGTTGCGGGGAAGGAAACTACACGAGTATAGGCTGGCTGCAAACCGCAATGCTTGAACTGCTGACTTGTACAAATCACACTCTTGGGTGGCTGGACACTTTATTTGCATACACAATGGCGGTTGATGGCAGGGTCAAACTTTTAGTGTGAAGGTTACAGTCCTTGATCTTCATCAGCAAAAGCTTCAAGTCTTCCTCACTGGCAGCAAGGCAGGTTGCGTCATTGCATATTGCAAGTTGTTAAATAAGCCTTCCGCCTTCATACAAACCACCTTCTCTGATCTCTGAGGTTCGGTATCAAGATTGACTAAGTATGGGGAGAGGATACAACCTGATGCCTGCCTTTCCTGATTTTTTGTTTTTTGTTTTGGGGCATCACTGTCCTCTGGGGGTCTTGGGCGCTACCCAGCCATGCTCCTGAGAGTCGCCGCTGGATTTGAACCGCCAAGCCCGTGGGCTGCAGTCCCGCACACAACCACTTACGCCTTCGGGTCCCAGCCCGCCTTTCCTGATTTTAAGCCATGCTCTGGTCTTCCTTTGTTCTGTTTGCAGAACTGCCTCTGAATCCAGGTACAGGTTCCAAGTGAGCACAACGAGGTGTTCTGGAATTCCCATTTGTTTCAAGGCTATATCCATAGTTAGTTATAGTTCATTCACACAGCCGCATGCCTTTGCAGGCTCCATAAACACAACAAAAACAAAACAAAAAAACACAAGTAAACATCTTTCCCGTATTCTCTGCTCTGCTGTGAGCCAAGATCCATCTGATAACAACGATAACAGCAAGGATAATCCCTTGTTCCAGGTCCTCTTGTGAATCCAGCCTGAACCTCTGTCAATGGACAGCTGCAGTCTGTTGGATGATTTTCAGCAAAAATTTGCTTGGATGTGATCAAACCAAAAAGAGCCCCAAATCGCGGCCATCGAGCTAGTGTCAATTCCTATCGACCCCAGAGGACAGGGTCGAACCGCCTCTGTGAGGCTGTCACAGCTGCGGAAACTTCTGTACTGAAAATTGGAAGTTGCAAGACAAGGACAGACCTTGCTAAAAAGAGACAGGGGGAGGAAGGGGTTTATTTCCTGTCAGACTCTACTTTGCAGCCAAGCTGGGGCAGCCACCGTCACCAAGGGCCAGCAAGCCGGTTCTGTCAGAACAGAAGGAGCCCCTAGGATTTCAGTGACTGTGAGCTTTTCAAAGGAACCCACGACATCCTTGACATCTTCCTCTTTCTCCTTTTAATGTTCAATAGTGTAAAGTATCTAAATATGGATTTGTTTTTATTTAATTTGGTATGGACCTTCAGTCTGAGGACTCATGTCTGTCTCTAGTTCTTTCTCTGGAGATGGACTCCTCCCTCTTATCTGGTCTCTGGGACCTCTGGCTCTTCTTCTCCGGTCAGTGGTTCTCTTTTCTGTCCTATCTCTTTGTGTTGCTGTATCTCTCGGATCAGCACATTCTCTCTTTGAAACTCCAGCGCCCAGAGAAGCCCAGACAGCTACACATAGTCTCCAGGACAGGTGGTCCCACCCTCCTGAGAAGCTTGGTGACAAGTGTCACCAGGACTCAATCTCTCTCTAGTTGGATTTAATTTTCTGCTTCATGTAGATAAGGATTTTTAAAATACCATAATTTTAGGGCTGAGCCCCAGTGGTGGTGTAAGTGGTTGAGTGTGGGACTGCGGCCGGCGGGCTTGGCGGTTCAAATCCAGGGCGGCTCTCAGGAACAGCGTTGGGTAGCTCCCACAACCACCAGAGGGCAGTGATGCCCCCCCCCCAAAGAAATAAAAATACTATCATTTTATTGGGGACTTTGCAAAAGCATGTTTGTATGTATATTACCCGCATTCATTTCCAGACATAAATGTTCTGTTGAGCCCTTAGTACCAGCTCCTCATTTTTCCCCATATTCCTCCCCCCCCAACTCCCTTAGTAGATTATAAATTATTAATACTTTTTTTGGGGGGGACATCACTGCTCTCCGGTGGTGGGAGTAGGAGGCCCAGCCCCTCTGCTGGAATTGAACCTCCCTCCCAGTGGGCCGCAGTCCCGTGCACAACCACTACGCCACCAGGGCTCAGCCCTATTATTACTTTCATATCATACACTGACTGCTGTCTCCCTTCCCCCGTGTTTTCTGTTGCCCTTTCCCCCTGGAGAGGGGTGTATGGTTATGTGTGATCATTGTGATCGATTGCCCCTTCCTCCCTCCCCCTCCCCCATAGGGATTTTAAATATTGTTTAGCAAACATTTCCGTGCAGTGATTTTTCAAGCCAACACGATCTTTTATCATGCCAAGTCTTTTTCTTTCCTGATGTTGTTTAATTTTATTTTTACACATCACTGTCTTGGTGGGAATAGGAAGCCCAGCCTTGTTTCTGGAGAGCTGCTGCTGGATTTGAACCCTCAACCCTGAGGGTCGCAGTCCCGCACACCACCTCTGTGCCACCAGGGCTCAGCACGTTGTCTAATTTTTGTTGTCATTGTCAGCAGCGTGCACTTTACAATATATTTTTAAATAGTTTCCACTCCCATTTCTAATTCTTAGAGTGCCCGTTTGTTCCATCTGCTGATTTTTTTCCTTGTGATGAGAGATTTCTTTCCTCGTGATTTTTGAGTTTTAATTTTTCAGAAAGGAGTTCCCTCCTCTTGAATGATGGCAGATGCGGGGGCTTGAAGTCAAGATATTGAGGGTGTCCATAGTTACAGACAGGAGGAGTCTGGCGGGCTGTGGATTAGGCCCTGGAATGCTGACACACCTTCTCAGGATGTGCGCTCCACACCCACCCGCTACTCAGGGGGAGCCAGGACCTGCTGTTGGGGCCACTGTGAGGTGGAATCCACTCTGTGCTTGGTTTGGGGAACTTGATGAAGATGATAAAGGTACAACAAACGTGTGAGTGGTGGCCGAGGTGAGCTAGATGATAAGATGGTGGGCATGCACTTCCCTGAAGTCCCTCTGCCCACTGCCCAACAGGCACTGCGCCCACCTCAGCAGCTCCTCTTCCCCAGCAATCCTGTCCTGTTGGGCTCGAGTTCTCGTTTTCCTAACATCTCCATCATCCCAACGCATTTGCCTACCTTTTGCGGACTTCCCCATAAACTCGGTGGCAGCCTGGACCCCTCTGTATTCTCTGCTTCATTCCCAGCAGCTGGCTCCTGGCGGCCGAACCACCATCCGTCTTTCTGAATGAGTTCGACTCTACCTCCTTTCGGGCAGGAAGTGAGCTCAGCTCCCATTCTGCAGCTTGCAGCTGCTCCCCGTTTGGCCAGGCAGCCGAGAGGAGGTGGACAGTTGGTCTCTATGCCCAAGCCCTTTCCTGTGCATCCCTCCTGTGTGCCGCAGCCTTCTGCAGGGACCTGTTGACACAGCTGTCGAAGCCACGAGCGAGGATTTGCGTGCGGTGCCCGAGACCGGAAGACACCGACCTTGCCTTGGTTGGTAGGACTTTGGTCCAGTTCAACGCCATCGCCACACACAGGCCTCCGCTCACAGATCACTGGTGGCTGCCCTGGAGGCTCACGGGGCGGAAGTGAATGGAGAGTTTCTCCGGGAGGGTGGGAATTCGTGGGCCTCAGCTTGTGATCAGACAGCACTCGCTAGACAGCAGCCACAGTTGGCCTGTGAACTGCAAGGTCAGCAGTTTGAATCCACCAGCCAATCAGCGGGGCCAAGGGGAAGCTTTCTGTTCCCGTCAACAGTCTCGGGAACTCACATGGACAGTTAGTTCTGCCCCGTGTGAGAGGGCTTGCTATGAGTCATAATTCACTCGGTGGCAGGGAATTCCTCCACCCGTGCTGGCAGAGAAGGGCAAGCGACACCCTGCTGCCCAGGCCATCCTCTGTGGCCAGAGAAGCCGGAGAGCTGGACATGCCCGTGCCTCCTGCGTGCTTCTCTCTCACGATGACCCAGGAGGGGAGCAAACACTGCCCGCAGGTGTTCCCACGCTGGCAATGGCGGTGTTTGGGTAGTGGGCAATGCTCAGACAGGCCTGGGTCTCTGCGAGCGCAGCGTCTCAGGCTGTTGTGCGGAGACTGCACAGAGGATGTGCTTTGCCCCCGATGCTTGCTTCCCCCTGGTCCATGTGAAGTTCGCTCTTGTGGGGTCATTTCCAGCCCTCTGAGGACAGAGTAGAACTGCCTCATAAGAGTTCTGCCCCATAGGGTTCTTTATGGCCGAGGACTGCCGAACCTCTTCCTCAGGGTGGCCGGCTGGGTTTGAACCGCCTGCCGAGAAGTTCGCATCTGAGAGCTTCGATGGCACCTGCTAATACAAGGAGCTAATAAGGGGGTTCCGAGGGGTCACCCCTATCTCAGCTCCGAGACCTACCGGGCTCCTCCCTCCCCGCTCTGGCTATTGTGAGAGTGAAAGGGTTAACATCCTTCAGGCTTTGAGGGCCTGGAGGGGGAAGCGCTGCATAAACAGAGCATTGTTGTGCTGGTGAAAGGTCTGGCTTTGTTCGAGTATCTTCTGTATTTAACTTCCTGCATTTAGCTTCCCCAGTGTTTCATTGCTGGAAGGATTGACAACCGCCCCCCCCCCCCCCCCCCACTGGGGAGGTGGGGTGCCCCCCTGGGTCCTCACCCAGGATCTGTGGTGTTGGAGTGAGAGCTGCATTTCCTGTGTGAGAGAGCCCCCCTCCCCCCCAGGAATCAGGAATGAGAGAAATGCAGAAAGTTTGACCCACACACACTTGGAACCGGTGCTGAATAGAGTGCTTATTGGCGAGGGTTGGCAGGAGGCGGCTGGCACTTTAATTCCCAGCCCGTTGGTGGCAGCTCGCCGCTCTCCCCCAGTCTGTTAACCGCTAGGGGGCCGGGCTGCGCTGGAGGATGTGCAGCTGCCTGGCCCCTGGCCGCCCCCTCGCTGCTCCCATGGGAGCCCTTTTGAGGAAAGCGGTAGGTGTCTGGATGGGCTCTGGGCAGGGGGCAGAGGACCCCTGTGACCACTCACCTCTGGGCCTCCGAACCTTGCCAACGTGAGCTCCCAGCTACGCCTTCAAGAATCCCGGGCAGCCACAGCCTTTGGGGGCAAAGGGCAAGAGACAGGCCCCAAACCAGGGCGAGTGGAAGGGGACTGCAGCCCCTGTTGCTCTTTGTGGACTCCTCTCTTGTGTCTGGGTTATAGCACGATGATATTGTACCTGTCGGGAGGCGAGGACGGGGCTGTTCCTGGAGGGGCCTTACAGGCACCCGTATAGGGCGTGCCCCCCTCCCCCCTCCTTGGAGAAGCAGAGGTAATCTCCCATGTCTTCCTGAAGCATTCTGTTCCCAGAATCCTCAGTGAAGCTGCTTGGGGAAGCATCAAGCGCAGCAGGTGGCGGGAGGAGAAACTCTCTGCTCTGAGTCATTCTGAGGCCCGTGGGCCGGTTGAGCCCAGGGCTGAACCACGCTGGGCAGCAGCAGGGCAGTCGGGGACCCCAACTGACCCATATCTCTCGCGTCACTTTCCGAGAGCAGGACTCTTTTGCCTGAGCGGTGGGCTTGTGCCCTGTGCACCCCCAACCCCCTCCAGCACCTGGAGTTTGGTGACAGGGGACCCCATCTGTCTGAAACTACTGTGGGGTGTGTGGCCTCTCAGCTGCGGGAGAAAGTCCCTCTCCTCCCACCGGGGAACTGGTTGGATGAGTTTCTTAGGCCTCCCTGGTAGAGGCCCCTGGGGGGTGGGGGTAGGGGTGGGGGAGGTGCTGTGTGGTAGAGAAGGGGCCTTCCTTGACCCTATGGGGCAAGGGTTGGGGAGGGGCGGCCTGCTTGTGTGCAGGGCTGTCTGCCGTTGAGAATTTGCGCTGGTTCACCGTGAGTCTGGCCGTGAGTCTGTAAAGTCTGCCCTGGAAAATCCACTTTCCTAAGTTCCCCGGAACCCGGCACCGGGCCCAAGGTCAGGGCCCCGGGCACAGAATGGGTGTTTGTTTGAGCTCTTCACTTGTAGTGCCTGTGAAGAGGCGGAGGGAGGGGGGCAGCTGGGCAGCCCAGCATGG
>PVJH01037808.1:0-17620 GCA_004026705.1 Nesogale talazaci | reverse complement strand
GCACATGGGGTCATAAACACATGTTCTGGGGTACCACTCCTTGGAACCATAAGCACAGACTTGGTTTTCCTCCACTTTGGGGGATCAGGGAGTGCCTCTTATGGTCTAACAAATACGTTAAGGCCTGATGAGCTGTGGGAAGACATTAAAACAGTTCTTCATGAAGAAAGCAAAAGATTATTAAAAATACAGCAATGAAAGAAAAGAGCAAAGTGCCTGTGAGAAAAGGCTCTGAAAATTGCTCTTACCCATAAAGTAGTTAAAACAAATGGAAGAAGTTATGTGGTCAAAGACCTAAATGGAAAATTCCCCAAGAAAACGTAAGAAGAAAAAGTAATGTTTTATAATGAAATATGTATAGTCCTGGAGTTAGAAAAACAAAAAGGTAAAAAAAAGAAAACCTCAGCATAGTTCAAACTGAAAGAAAGAACTCAAGAAAGAACCCAAGTCTTGAGTTTAAATATTGAAAGATTCTATGAGTAAAATGTTGAATGATTCAGAAAACATCAAAAAAGATGCAAAAAATATACAGCGTCACTGTACCAAGAAGAACTAGTAGATAGCCCACCATTTCAGGAGGTAAGGGAGAATGTGAACAAGAACCAATGGTGAGTACTAAAGGAAGAAGTTCAAGCTGCATTGAAGGCGTTAGCCAAAACAGTGCTCCAGAAACTGATGGACTACTGATAGAAATGCATTAATAAGGAGATGAAGCACTGGGAGAATTCATTCATTTAGGCATCTATTTGACCAACGGACTGGAGGTGATCCATATTTGTATCCTTTCCAAAGAAAAATCAGTCAACATGATGCTCAAACCATAGTTCAATGCCACTGGTATGGCATGTAAGTAAAATATTGATAAAGATCAGCCAACTATGGTTATATACAGCAGTTCACGGAGAGGGAGTTGCCAAAGGCTCAGGCAGTAGTCAAAAGAGGACGTGGATCAACATTGCTGATGTGACTCTCAACCTCTTTGTTTATACTTGGAAAGCACCATTGCTGATGTTAAAAGGATCTTGACTGACAGAGGGATCCCTCTCGGTTCATTGCCATCACAACTTGCGTCATGGAGCGTTTCCCCTGCACTCCCTGACTTTCTCCTTCACTGAACTCTATTCATTGCTGCCTCCTAGTGAAGTGTCCAAAGCAAGCCAGTCATATAAATGTTCTGTTGCGATCCCGAATGTTTTCATTGATCAATTTTTGCAATTACAAAGCCAGGTCTTTCTTCACGGTCTGTCTTGGTAATACATTACTAAATGCTTTGCATAGTTCCCTCCACTCACTATGCATTAATGAAGCAGCTTTCAAATATTTCAAAACAAACCACCTCCATAATCTCAACCTCTTTGTTTTATACTTGGAAAGCACCATTCAACTAGCATAACCTGTCTCTTAGCTTGATTTCTTGCTGAGTAGATTACTAGCCTAATGTCTACCCTGAGAGAAGGCCTTTCCTCTCAGTCCACATGGGCTTTCTAAGCTTTTCTATTTGCAGAGGCTCCTGAATCAATCTTTCTCTTTCTGGTGTATAGTCATTTAAGGACAGATGTGAATTCCTTTTCCTGTGTGAAATTTCATGCCTGAACTCATCAATGTTTCTCTCTAGGCTTACCATTTGTCACTCTGTGGGCCTGTGCTGAGCTCCACATTGGGACAATTGTATCTTTTGGCAAGATAATTCTGGTTATCAAATCATACAACCTTCAAAGACAGAAGGCACGATCTGTAAATAAAAAGATTTATTTTGCATCAGTGTGTAATGGAAATGTCACTGCATCTTCTTCGCAAGTCACTGCCCATGACTCATGAGTAGCAGTTCCTTAGTTTTGCCTTTGCTGATCTTTCTCAGTGTAATCAAGCCCTTCGATCGAAACTGGGAGCTCATAGTGAAAAGTGGCCAAGAAGTAGCGATTCGAGCTCACCATGCTTAACTGATCTTTGGCTAAAGAGTAGAAGATATGGCTGTATTTTAGTGGATTTATGCTATTGTAATTGCATCTTTTAAAGCAGAGAATTATTTTTTTTTAGTCTTCTGATATCTATAAATTTTATATAGTTGGAGCTGCTCTTAATCTGGAACATGCAATTTTTGTCTGTGTGTGTGTGTGACCTTGGAGATGATATAACTTACTCTCTATTCCTTTATCCAACCGTCTCTCATCTATCCATTTTAAAAATATCCAGTCTGCAAGCCTATTTTGTGTGCTAATCTTTTTCTAGTGAGTGGTATGCATCACATTCTCCCCTCTCAATTTCCATCAAATGAATCTTTTTTAAAACAAATAATTTCATTGTGTGCTCTAATACAACTCTTTTCTTAAATAAAATACTTTTATTGGTGGTTTATATGTCCTTTATCACAATCCATACATTTGTTCATTATGTCAAGCACATTTGTACATATGGTGCCATCATCATTTTCAAAGTATTTTCTTTCTACTTGTGCCCTTGATATAAGCTCTTCATGTATTACCCTTCCCTCCCTCATGAACCCTTGATAAGTTATAGATTGTTATTTTTATATCTTACATTATCTTCTGTTGCTCTTCATCCACTTTTCTGTTGTTTGTTCCCCTGGGAGGGGAGATCCTTGTAATCAATTCCCTTTTCTAACCCACCTTCCGCTTATCCTGCTGGTATATCTATTCTAATTGAAGGACCTGAGGGGTTTATCTAATTTGGATTTCTTGTGTTTATCTGTAGTAGTGTGCATGATCTGGTCTAATCCGATTTGTAAGGTATAACTGAGGTCATGATAGTGGAGGGGGAAGGAAACATTAAAGAACTAGAGGAGAGTTGTGTGTTTTATTTGGGTTATACTGCATCATGACTGGCTCTTCTGTTCCTTGTGACCCTTCTGTGAGGGGATGTCCAATTGTCTATAGGCAGGCTTTGGGATTCCACTCCACATGAACCCTGCCTCTCCCCCTAATTCACATTAGGTATGATTTTGTTCTGGGTCTTAGATGCCTGATACCTGACCCATCAACACATCAAGATCCGAACAGCTGGTGTGAGCTTTGTTGCTTCTCAGCTAGATGGCTACTTATGTATCTTCAAACCTTTAAGACCCCAGATGCCATATCTTTTGATAGCTTAGCTCTGACAGCTTTCTTCACCACATTTGCTTATGCACTCATTTTATGTTAAGAATTAAGGTTGTAGATGGACATTGGGCCTCGAATCAAGTACTCCCTCAGCACAGGAACAGTTTGTTCTAATAATCTGGCATTCTGTGATGCTCATTGACTGAATCTCAATGCCTCCAATTTATAATGGAAAATCTGCTTTTGAATCATCAGCAATACCTGAAATGATAACCTAGTCCTTTCCATTTTATTTAGGGAAATCAACCAGAATAGAAACAGTCTCAAACCTAGTATCAAACATAGTATCAAAAACTGAAGATAGACCTACACACACACACACACACACACACACACACACACATATATATATACACACACACACACATATATATGACAGGTTTACTCAGGAATAAATAAATGTCCCTTTCTCACTAGATATATTGAAAGAGACTATGGAGATATTGTTGTTCTTGTTATTATCGATACTCAGCAATGCTTGCTGATTGAGTGGGTTTACTGGCAAGTCAATGGCATTTAGCTCTCATGATCGGGGGAGTGTTACTTTTCTCTTTCATATTTGATCTCGAGGCCATCATTGCACATCCCAAATTCTTTCTCCTGCATATACATAAGTGTTCTACTTCATCTAGTACCTGACAGGCTTCCACGTTTTTCAGTGCTCAACCATCTAAAATGTTTCCAAAATTATGTTTATGAGAAAGTTGTTGAATTAAGCAGATGCATGTAAATGATGGAGTTGGCAAAGAATATTGAAAATATCTCAGACAGCCAGAAGAACAAACAAATTAACAATATACTAGAGTATGCCAATCATGTACTCGTGTGTCAATTTCATGATTGGTAGTCTAGGGGTGTAGTCTAGCCTATCACTCTGAAGATAGCCAATGAGGCCTGTGTGAGCATGGCTATCTCCTGAGAATTCTGGGAAGTCTCACGGTATTTCCCAATTGGAGGAGAGAGACTAGACTGAGTTCCTGGGAGATGATCTACTGACAAGATGAGATGACAACGTGCTGATCGATCCTGATTCCTGGAGACTGGAAGAGCCAGAGAAGAAGCTACATGGGCTTGCCCATGGAACTCAGAGATGGAACCACATCTCTGAGGCATGAGAAGCTAGAGAGACCCCTGCCAGTACCAAGATGCTTCTACCCCAGCTAGATACACAAGACTCTGTACCCACTGGCCTGTGTTTGTCCTGGTGCCATTGTATGTGCTTCATAAGTTGAAAGGAGACTTTATAGACTGTATCAGACATGTCGGCTAATATCAGACTTATGACCTTGGACTGGACTGGATTGGGATGCTTTCTCAATGTTCCATTCTTCTTATATGTAAACCTTTCCCTTATACCCATATGCATGTTTATGAATTTGTTTCTCTAGTCTACCTGGACTAAAACCTAGAGAATGACAGAACTATTTTTAGCCTGCTCATTACAATCCCATACTTGTATTTGTTCATTCACTCATTCATTCAATATGACTTTATTTACTTTGCTGGTTGCTGATTACTTGGCAACCTAGATTCCCCCCCAACACCCCCGGCCAATATTTGTCCTTGAGAAAGATACTAAAGCATTTGGAGTTAAATGTAAACTATTTCTCATGGCTGAATCTTTTTTATCTATCTATCTATATGTATCTATCAGAAATGAAATAATTAATTCAGATAATTATTATCTACGCACTTCCTCCTGTTAATTACAATTGTAGTCACATATGATATTGAATGAGAAAGTCAAGGTCCCTGCTCCCAAGGATGTTCCATCAAAGATTGTAGAATGATAATTCATTGGATAAACCAAATAATGGAGAAGACCATTTCAAACAAGGGCTTGGACTATAAAGATTATAAAATAAGATTGTAATAACAACAGGTACTTAGATGATAGCTCACTCAAGCAGAATCATCAACAAAGGCCTCTACCGAAAACCTTTTGAGTTGAGACCTTAATGATGATAAGAAGAGAATATCTGAGAATTAGTGCTCCAGGTGGAGAGGATTGAAAAGTGCAAATGGGCTTGATGCCACTGTGAAAAGTGGGGATGACCACTTTTGGCACCAGCTCAACAAGCCAAACTGCTTCTCTTAGGGATCATGCTGTGGGCTATTGAATTGGAAAAGTCTACGGGGAACAGTTTGGACAATGTAGTGGATGACAAACTGATTTAAAAATGGCAGATATCTTTAACAACCTCTTAAGCATATTGTGTCAGTCTGGGTAGACTAGAGGAACTAATTTCATAGACATGCATATGGGTATAAGGAAAGGGTTTATATACTAAAGGAATGGAACACTGAGAAAACATCCCAACCCAGTCCAGTTCAAAGTCATAAGTCCAATATTAGCCCATATGCCCGATACCAGTCCATAATGTCTCCTTCTGACTCACGAAGTCACAGGTCAGTGGGTGCAGAATCCTGGCGCTTGCAGGGGTCTCCCCATGGTGTCTTGCTTCCAGGGCTCAGGGTTCATCAACAGCATCTAGTGGTGGCAGAAGCAACTCATCGCTGACAGGGGTCTCCATGTAGCCTCTCCAGCTTCAGAGGTCTGGCTTCATCAGGGCAAAGCTGTATGGCTTCTCTGGCTCCTCAGATGCTGCCATCTTGTCTTGTCCGTGATTAATTGTCTCTGAGACTAACTCCCAACAACTGAGGAGATAGCTTCTCATCTTCACGAGGGAAATATCGTGAGATTTCCCAGATGTATCAGGAGAAAGGCATGCCCACATAGAGGCCTCATTGGCTACTCAATGGCTATCTCCAGATTAACAGGCTAGCCTCCATCCCTACATCTCAATCATGAAATTAACAAAAGCACAAGACTGCCACATACACAGTTACGCTCTCAAGAAAGGAAAGAGAATTTCTAGTGGCCAGAAATGAACCAGCAGCTGTAAAGAAGAAATGTAGATAAGTTAGTGACAGAATCACTACTTCCCTGTGGGGACACAAGAGTGTGGAGGTCAGGACAAGTGAGTGACAAAGTAGTGCTTGCAAAATGGCCTCATCTCTTCTTGGAGCTCAGACAGTCTTTAGCCCACATGTGGTGAGGAACTGAAATTGGTAGCCACTCTCATGCTGGAACCCACAAAGGGAGGGGGCATGTCACAATCTCAATGAAATGCTGATTAGTGACTAATCTGTTGGCTGATAAGAGGAGACAACTCTGAAGTCATCTTGACCTGGATAATAAGGAGTTAAATAAGTGATGAGATAAATAAAGGCTTGGAGGCTTTGTAACCCCAAGTGTGTCTCCCATGTGCCTGTGGTACAAGTTTTTATTGAAGCGTTATCTGGGAAAGCACAAACAGAAAATGAAAGTGTTACAGATTAGTCATCTTTGATAGGGAGGGATAGGAGAGGGATGAGGGATAGAGACCCAGAGGGCTTCCAGTGCATCATTAATGTTTCATTTCTTAGGCAGAGTGATACTTAAGAGGAATTTATGATATTGCTTTTTAAATGTATCTCTGAATTTCAAGTAGGTTTTTTTTTTTGGTTTAAATAAATTGAAACTTTAAAATGATAAGCTTCATAGAAATAATCATCAATTGAGTACTGGTACTGGGCCATCTGATATTCATATAAGATTTTATACAAATGCTCATTAGCAGTGAGAAGGCTAGTTGACTGGCTTGGGGAAATAGATAACCAATCCTTTTTTCTTAGTATGTCTTAGTCTGGAATCCCTGCTGAAGCAAGTTTGACATCATAGCAGTACACATCCATGAATCTGACTTAGCTTTCTCGTTAGGAAGATGCGAATTCTAGCCAACCTACCTGTGTTTCTACATTTCCTTGTTAGTATCAGCAGCCACCTGTCTAGCTTGAATTAGACCATGAGTTTTTTAGGGTGAAATCTACATCTGACTTACTTATGTGTTTCCCACGATGCTAAAAAGAGAACTTTACATAAGGAGGACAACTCTCTCATCAATAACCCTTAATATGCCCTACTGAGGACCAAGCATATACACACACACACACACACACACACACACACATATATATATATATATATATATATATATATTTGGCATGGGCTGTCATAGAGGAATTGAAAATATTGCTAAATAAAGAGGCATTAATGTATCAGTGTACAGTAATGTCTTCTGAACAACCAGCATGGTATTTCCCTTGGGAAAGAGCAGTTTGGGACAGAAGGTGAGCTCTTCTATCTTGGGATAGAAAGTGAGCTCATGGTGGAAGAATAATCCAGAAGTTAAAACTATAAAAGCAAAGATTTAGATATCCCACATGAAAAAGGAGAGACAGATTGCTTTGTGTAAGGAAGGTGAAGAGGGACAGGGTACATGGGATGAGAAGGGAGCATAATACAGCCAACAAAAACGTCCTTGGTGGTGACACAGCTGAAGGAAACGGCTGTATTATAATTGATTTAAAGGTGAGGTGTCCTCTCTGAATTATCTCAATCTTGAGGAATTGATATATCATGGTAAAGGCTCCAGGGTGGGAGGGAAGCTCATTGGGGATTAGAGAAGGGACTGAGTTTTATGTTTGATTCCAAAACCCCAAATACTACTTCTTGGGTAGTAAGATATCTATTAACTTAAGTATCAGAAGAGGGGTATAAGCCTATAGTCAGTAATATTTGTAGAGTATATGAATCCCTAACAAGATTACAAAATCTTGGGGGGGGGATTTGCATTTCCACTAGCCATTCAATAGAGGATAAAATGGATGCTATTTAGCATCCCTGATATAGCTGCAAAAGACAAGTAAGTAACAAAAGAAGGTGTAAACTATTCGACCCAGTGGAAGTCAGTATTACCCAAAGGGAGAAGAAAAAGGTAGCAGTGCCTGGGAGAGTTGAGATGGACTTCTAGAAGAGACAGCACTTGGACTTGATCACCAAGTCAGATTGAAATGAAGGAAAAAGCCAGGAGGGACATATTTGAAGCAAAGGGTATTAATTGAACAGAGAGAAAATTAGGTGGAGCATTACCTGATGTGTGCTAATATATGCTCAGGAAAGGTAAGTCCATTTGAACAGTAGACAAGGCAAAACATAAATTACATTGAGTCACGTAAAACACCCCAAATCCAACTATTAAGGATATTTATTTCCCGGTCTTTTGGATTAACTACTCCGCAACTTCTCTTATAAATGCACTGTTCTAGTTACCTTCCACTTGCACATATGGGTATTACCAGACAGCAGAGGCTAGGGATGGGGGTGAATGTATGTGTTAATATGTGTATATGTATTTGCCTGTGCATATGTGCTGGTGCATAGATACAATTTGGCATGTATTATGTGTTGGTATGTATGCCTTTGCAAATATGTATATATGCATATGTATGTATGTGTGACTTGATGTGTGTTGGTGTATCCATGTATATGCATGCTGTATGCTAGTATGTGACTTGGCATGTTTATGTTATTATGTGTATCAGTATATACATATGCATTGGTGTATAAGTTGATATGTACCTGTATGTCAACAAGTATGCACATTCCAGCACATGTGTTGGTATGTGTAACTGAGTTGGTGTACATGTTTATGGTAAGTTTGCATGTGTGTACATGTGTCTGTATGTCTGTATGTATGGGTGTGCTTGTGTGTGTTGATTTATACATGTGTGCTCCCATGTGTGTGGATGTTGGTATGTGTATACCTGTGTTGGCATACATACATGTATTGGTGTATAAGTATGTGCTAACCTGTGTACATGTCCCTCATAATTTGGGAGGGATGGAGAGAAAATGAGTCTACTTCCACTGATTACTTCAGAGAGGGCAAGGGTGTAGGAACAGAGGGAAATGGTAATGGTGGTGCTCAGAGGTGACATGTTTTAATGGCCTGGCTGCTCTGTGGTGGCAGGGTTTATCAGACACACAACTGACATGTGCTTTTCTGATGGTGAATTAATGGGCATGGAATTAATTAATGCAGAATTCCTGCAGGGAGGAAGGTAGCATTGGCTGCTTCCTGAGAAGTCAGCAACAGGTAGAGAGGCACCCTGGGAGGATGGAGTAACACAGGGCTATGTGCTACTAAGCACTCACGGGTAGACTCCTCCCCTGCAAGAATAGTAAGACTACTTAGCATTTATATGGAACTTCTCAATCATTAATTAGTTCATCCACATAACTCCCCTGTGAGGGAGGTTAAGTATTTTTAGTTCTTTTGTTTCCAGATGAGGAAGGAAAGACAAAGTGAGGCTAAATGACTTCCCCAAAGCACAACACCAAGTCTGTCACTAGCAGAGAGGTGGGAACAAAGACTTTCTGAATGCGGCCCATCAGGACCATGGCACCTTTGGGAAAGAGCATGGTTAATCTGATCCTCAGATAGATCAAACTCTTGATAGCATTAAAAAAATCAGTACACGTGTTTTTTCACCTCCCTGCAGAAAATACCTCCATGGTATTTTCAGAGTTTGAGTTTCAGAGTTGATTGAATTCTTTTTATTCACTCTGAAACACTGAACCTAAAATAACACCAGCTCAAATGAGGCCTTTGGGGTGTGTCTGTCTCCTGTTCCTGGGGTGCACCTGAAAGTCCAAACCCACCCACTGTTATATGGGATATATATATATATATATATATATATATACATATATATCACTTGAGTTTCCTTTGATGACTTCCACTGAATGGAGTGAGCCAGGGATACATAGTCTGTACAGTACAGTAGCTGTTGGTGGCCAGTCTCAAGCACACTTCCAAATGATCATCAGCCATGGTGGAATGCTACTTGGACTGAATGATTTTTATGTGGGAAAAGACTGACCCACAAAAATAAGTAGAGTCGAATAATGTAGTCAAGGAGGTAGCACATTTTTTCATGTTTGGTACTTTTGCTCTATGAGTAAGTTCCAGAACTGTTCATGTGCTTTAACCATGACTAAGTCACTTAACTCAATTGACTTCAATCTCCTCATCTGTTACTTGGAAGGTAAAGGTGAAGATCAAATGAGGGGCAGGATGCAAAAATGTTTTTCAAAGTACAAAGGAGTATAATAGCTAATGCCTAAGTGTGACTTTGAACGTATTCTTGGTATTATTTTGTGGTTCTGATCTACTTTCTGAATGAATTCCTTCACTCAGCTCTAGGAGATAAGGTATCGTTGGTTGTTTCACACATTTCTTGCTGTCAGGGTCCTGGCAATAAGCCAATCCATGCTCACAGTGGAAGCATCCTCGAAGACTTTGATGAAGGAGAGCATGGTACAGGGAAGCCACAGGATGTGACATTCCCTTGGGGATATTGGATGAGGGCACACGGACTACCCTAATATGGAGAGACCAGAGAAAGGAGCAGTGGGTAGATCCCAGGCAGCGCTGTCAGGATGAATGACCTGACAGCTCCACCACATTGGATTGAAGAACATATCTAGTCTCAGAAACGACACAGACAAGAAGCCAGGGAATACATACCTAGCATGGATTTTTATCTCACGAGCTCTGTCCAGTCAATAGTCAGAAGTCTGGGGATAAGTGGATTTACTGACAAATCCCATTTGAGGCCATTGGAGTAGGATGGAGTCAAATCCTATGTCTTTCTGAGTTGCCTACGAGCCACACATAAATACAGAGATCTCTGGGCATATAGCAGAAAGATTAATATCATATGAAGACCACCAGTGACCAAGGATTACCCCAAAGAGGAAGAAAAGCCCTGAATTGAAGTTATTATCCTCCAGAAGGGTGAGAAAGTATATCGATATTTTAATCTTGTCATAGTTGTGTTTCAACAGCTCTAGGTAGGTAGGACATAAATCAGGCAACCTTCACCAGGTCACACAGCTGGTAAGGGCAGAAAAGTGCCAACTAGAGGTCATGTAATGACAATTTGAAAGCAAAAGTGAAGCTTGCAAGCACTCTTCTAGAAGACAATAATCCTGCAGAAATTGTTTACCCCAAGGGAGAAAGAAATACTTGCTTCAGAGACCTGTGGCTTATAGTATAGTCAGAATTACTATTGGAATCTGGTTGCATTGTGAACCTAGCATCTTGGATGCTAGTTCATGGATTCTTTTTATTGCCACCTTCCATTGACATTAGACTAGCTTCCTACAAAGAGTGCATGGGGTTAAATCAGTACTTCCCATGTCAGAAAGAATCTTGGGATGCTACCTTAAAGGACTGCATCAAATCTTATTATTTCCTCAGACCCCTTAGATGTCCTAATTCAACACTCGTAAAAATAGAGAACCTTCAGTTCACCCTATGATTTTGCTCCATTTCAGTCCATTCTCCACGGTCTTTTGGTGGAGTGAATCTTCCTAATGACTTACACTTACGGCAATAAGTGGAAAGTGAAGGCAATAAAGAAAACCCAAGGATATTTTATGGCTGTGCTATTTTAAAATGGAGTCCCCATGGAGAAGAAAAAGTTGGGTCTTACAAGGTAATCGGAGGGCCTCCTGCAACCTTTTAGCCAGCTCCGCTTTCCCCGCCTGTCTGCTGGAAGTGGAACCGGCTGTACACACTCAACCACAGCTCTTGGCAGGAAGTGGGGGCTTATTTGAAAACTTGTTTATTTAAACCAAATGCAGTGGGACTGAGAATAAATAAAATTGCTTTGGAAGCTGCTCATCACCATCCATAGACTGAACGAAACACTTAATACCCTTTGCTTAGGGAAAGTTACCGAATGCCTACCCTATGGAAATTTAAATCAACCTTCTCAACTGTGAAAAGGATACAGAGGCACAAAAAGATGTCAATGAACTCAAATATTGATGCATATACATCTACAGATGTACAGAAACCTGACCACACATATACATCAACCATCTGTTACCTTGTCAAATACTGTGGTCTCTTGCATGTTCTTGGGAGGCTGGGAGCTTTGGCACTGGTATTTCAAATGCCAGGAAAGTCACCCTTATGCAGGAGAGTCCAGTAGAGCTTCTAGATTAAGATAGATGATAGAGAAGAAAAAGCCTTTGATATGCTTCTGAAAATTAGCTAATGAAAACTCTATGAATTACAAGAAACATCATCTTATGTAGCGCTGGAAGAGAAGACTTGCGTTTGAGAGGCAGTCATGGTACACACTGTCTCCAACAATGGATGAAAGCCTCTCGATGACTGCAAAACAAGGGCAGGATTTGGGTAATGCGTCCTTCTGTTGTACATGGGGCATCATGCATCAGAACCAGTTCAATTCCTCCAAGCAGTCATTGTAAACCCTATGGAACAGAGCTGTGTTCTATAGCGCCCATGGGCTCTCCATGAGGAAGGAACAACTCAAGAGTGACTGGGCCTGGTATAGGAACGTTGGTGTGGTATTGAGTTAGAAGGGTTCAATATGGAGTTTTTAGAAAAGAAGGTATTAGAGGTTTGTTATGTGGTTACCAATGTTCTATTTTCAACCATGTGAGAACATTTTGGTTACCTGGATCTCAGCATCACCCAAACCGAACTCTTTTTCTCTCTTAACCAGCTCTCCTACAAGTAAACTCTAGAGATAGATTCTTCCCCCACCCCAAAGGTTCACTGAGTTTACATTTTTGAATAATTCATTTCACCATTGAGCCCAAGGGTCTGTAATCCCCTCTGAGGACAAACTGGATGCAGCGTGGGTTCATGGAGATCTATTCTGAGTGAAGGCAGACGAGGTAAATTGGGTGACAGCTTGAAGACTCTGCAGCTCAAGGTGATCTCAGAGGAGGTTCTTCAGGATAAAAATAAGATTGGAAGCCAAATAGACAGTCCAATAGACTGTTAATTGAGGGGCAAGGAGCCAAGTCGGAGGCAATGGAATTGATGCAGAAAATACAAAAGTGGATTGAGTAAGTACAAAGAATGGGGCATAGTCAGAATATAGCTGACTCACTCAGTTTGGCTCACTACATGCAATTTATATAATATTATGTAAGGGCCTAATAATCCTGTTAAAAAGTTAAATGAGGTTAGTCTAACATTTCCCTTTCCTTTTGTTGTCAAGACTAATATCTTGGGCTTCTTTTTGGTAGTATATTCACCTAATTCTGCTCCATCAATTATCCTCACATTGAATCTATATCTTCAATCTCTTTTCTTTGGTGATTTCTCCCTAGTTGTGTGAAGTTGCAAAGAGTTCTTGCCACATCTGCTTGTTATACAAGCTAGAATGGAGAGCTCCTTTCTCCTTTTCAGTGGTTTTCAGTGTTTTGAAAGGGTAATTGTGCTCCCAGTGCCTCTCTTGATTTGCTCATTTCTCTTGCCACCTGGTGTAATTTGACTTTCACCCCCACAAGTCTGCTTAAAATGATACTAAACTGCCATTGATTTTCTGAAGGCTCAATCCAGTGTTAGTATAGATGACCATTTCTTTCCTTTA
Source organism: Nesogale talazaci (assembly GCA_004026705.1). Classification (NCBI taxonomy): domain Eukaryota; kingdom Metazoa; phylum Chordata; class Mammalia; order Afrosoricida; family Tenrecidae; genus Nesogale; species Nesogale talazaci. Next base: position 4,196 of record PVJH01037808.1, on the reverse strand, counting down.
ACAAGCCTCTCATTCCCTGACTTTAATCATACCACAGCTCTTGCTTTCATACTCATTCTAATCCTCCAACTCCAACTTCTCTGGGTTTTTTGCCCATTAAATATTTTATTATGCAGGCATAGGCCAACGCTGTACATAGACCAAGAGGCAGGCGTGTGAATGGGACAAAGGGAGGCTGCTTGGTGAAAAATGAGGAAAGATGTGTGCCAGTGTTGGAGTTGAGTGAATAATCTGACAACTTGGAATATGATACAGAAGAGCATGGTACAGAGATTGGAGAAAGCCTCGTTTACAACCTGCAACTTTCAGATGATGTAACTTTGCCTGCTGAGTGTGGAAAGAACTTGAAGGGCATAAAGAAGGGTGACAGCAGGCAGTATAAAATATGAAAATAATAATTTATCAGGGCTTCATGTGGGTTGAAGGATTGTGGAAGGATGGAGAAAAAAAGAGGACCTGATACCAAGGGCTAAAACCAAAAGAAAATACTTTGAAACTGATGATTGCAACAGATGTATAAATGTACATGATGCAACTGATGTATGGATAGGTACAAGAGTTGTAAGGGCCCCCAGTAAAAGGATTAAATTTTTTTCTGTGAAATTATAGAAACCTTTATTAAACCCCCCAAAAATAGAAAAGAAAAGAAAAATGGACCAATAAAAATCATTGTCCTTTTATCCACTATCAATGTCTATGGAAACTATTGCCAAGTAATAAAATGAAATTTGCCACAAGAGACCTTGTTCAAGTGTTAAAAAGGAAGATGTGAGTTGGAGTACTAAGGGACACACATGACCAAAATAAGAGTGTTTTCCATCACCCATATGCATGGGAATGCTGGGTAAGGAGTCAGGAAGACTGAAGAAGAATTAATGGTGATGAGCTGTGATGGTGACAAATATTCAAACAACTGTAGCCAGCCAGAAGCTGACTTAGAAGAAATATAGCAATGTGCTGCTTATAAGAGACTTTGTCTTACACAATTTGGACATGTTATGAAGACAGACTAATCCCTGAAGAAAGACATTGTGCTTGGTAAATAATCAATGAAGAGATGTTTGGGACACGCTGCCAATGCTGACTCAAAATGAACCCCTGTGGGTTTCTGACACGTGACTTGTGGGAGGAGAGGTCCAGTCTTTCGCTCAAGATGCTGGTGGTGGTTTCAAACTGCAGACCACGTTTATCACAGCCCACCTTGCAGCCACTACACCACCAGGGCCACGGAGGCTGCATGATAGGCTGAAACATGGCAACCATGGTGAAGACGATGCAGCACTGAACAGTTTTTTATTCTGCCGCACATGGAGTTGTCACAAGTCAGAACCAATTTGATGGAAACTGACAATAACAATAGGGTTGGAAACTTAGTCCAATTGTCTATGTTCCCACTCTTGAATAATGTTATTAAGAGATAGAGATTAAAGAATAATGCATCTTTGTGGTTGAAACTCCATACCCAAGACTAACTTTTCCTGAAGGATCCAAGCAAACATTTCAATTAGCCATCTTTACATTTCCTTAAGGATGACTATACACAGCTTAAACTCAATAATATCCTCAATAGAAATCGTTATCCTACTTCCCAGACCTGTTCCAGTTGTATATTTCCCACCTCAAAGTATAAATCTACATTATTTAGAATGGTATGGTCTTACTATTCCATTGCATATCCAATTCCTGGTCAGGTCTTGGCAATTCTACCTCTGCAAGAATTCTTAAATAGTTCCTGCTATGTTAAAGCTCCTGGACAACATTTTATCTATATACTTCTCCTAAAAGTATATAGATTTCACTTTTTCCACTTTTGTTTCTTTTGTCAATTATTTGGGACAGCAAAAAGAATGTTGATAACAGGTGTGTTACTTACATTCTGATTTTTGGCAGGCTCAACCAAACTAGAAAAACTGATTTTATCAAGATTCTCTCCCTTTGCATAACTCCTCTATGATGGATGGTCAGGGTTGTCACACTCAGGACTGTTAGATGAGCTAATACATCTACTTCAAATTACCCCCTTCTCTTTCTGTTGAAGTCTACATTTTCAAATTGAGATGTAGACTTCCTTAATTTTGTACCCCACACACTTCTGGTCTTGCCCATTCCTCACACCATCATCCCTGAATCAACTGTATAGCCTGAATTCCAATTACATCCTCAAGCAAAGTACAGCTCAGCTTTTTCTTTTAGGTGACCCAGCTTCTCACTGCCAACCATTTACACATGACCGCTGTATGAAAATCATTAGCCCATGGGACACTTTCGACCTGTCATCTCTCCCCCTCCTAGTAGACTGTTTGCTCTGTGAGGCCATTGTTATTGTTCATGTACTTCTCCAACCAAGGAGCACATAACATTTATTTATTAATTAAGAAGAGCTGGTGGAAGGGATTTCCCACTCTAGTAAGATGAGGCAATAAAGATGATGCCATTTTAATTCATACAATTTCAGAGCTATTTTTTTCAGGCATTAATTTACTCAGTGACTGATTGTAGAGCACCCACTGTGTGTCAGGTACTGCTGCAGGGGCTGCACACAGTGAGTGGCTTTTGCTCAGGCTGCTGAGAGTAGGACTCAGATGGTCATGATGGAGGGCCAGAGAAGCTGGTCGGTTGAGCCTGCCAAAAACAGTGAGGTGGTTTTTGTGCTTACCTCAATCTGCCGAGCCCATCAGCCCTAATTATAATCAAGTAATTCTATTAGCTTCTTAAATCTATTTCAAGAGAGAGTGCATTATACCAAAGCAACCATCATTGAGTAATAATAGAGTTATGTTCTTTCTACATTGGGCACCGTTCTGGCCAGTGAAGCAGAAAGAACAGTTTGCATTGATATTCTCCTAGAAGTATATAGATTTCACTTTTTCCACTTTTGTTTCTTTTGTCAATTATTTGGGACAGCAAAAAGAATGTTGATAACAGGTGTGTTACCTATGTTCTGATTTTGAAGTGGGATGGGTGCTATGCTATGCAAGGAGGACATTTGATTTCAAGTTGTCAGGGGAAAGAACCAGCCTTGACTCTGCAAAGCTTCTTAGCTGGAGCTCACAGAGAAGGGAAGGTGTTGGAGCGCTTTAATCAATGCCTCCAGGCTGCGATGCAGAACAAGGTGCCTTTGGGCTAAATAAAAAGATTTCCCCAATCCAGAAAGACACTGTGATTTTCCACTCCCCAGAGCTCCACAGAGGGTTAACCTGAAATAAAATATAAGTATTGGGACGAGACTGAGTCTGTGGAATAAGAAAGGCAAACACCCTGCCTATTTATCTGTACTCTGGCAGGTGATGGAGGGGACACAGGTGCTTCCCAGAAATGAACTCCTAATCTGCAAACAAGAAGAAAGCAGGAAATGAGTCTTTGCACAAAGGAAGAAAAAAAAAAGGTAAAATATTGGCTAACACTGTGGCAAAGTGAACATGTGGTAAGGGTTTTATGTAACTAGTAAATGAGGGAATTGGTCAGACACTACAACCTGTTCACAGCTGAGTCCAAAGGACAGGTACACGTTTAGACTGGGAGCAGTGGGACTAATGTGCAAGTTGAGGCAAAACTAGCTTAGCCTGGGGGTGGGGGAAAGAAGCCCATGATCTCTCCTGGGTAGAATTTCCTTGGCTGTAGGTAGGAATGATTTGGCTTTCCCAGCAGTTAGCTATGATGTACAGGGTTGGAATATGGCTATGGTAGAATCAGAATCACATAACCTGGCAGTGTGTGATTCAGATGATAATATATAGGTGCCTGTTGAAGCATGAAGCATTCCCTATAAAAGACTTTTCTGGCAACAGTGAACCACAATGTGCTCTTTCTGAATGGGGAAACAGAGTTTCCTCTAAAAACTTTAAAAACTCAACAGAAAAATAATAATAATAGAGAAAACACTCACATGGGAGATATTCAGAACTATTATTGGTGGACTTCAGAAGCATATTGAATAGTGGGGAGACTATGGTTAAGTGTAGTCCTCAGAGCAGATCCTGCAAACGAGGACCAAAAAAGGTTTCTTGGGTATGGGGTTGATTTAAAATGCTCTCTGCCTCAATATTCCATTCTTTCCTTTATTTACCTTTATATTGGTGGTTATTATCCTTTATTGTCTTCCATCTGAATAATAGAAGAGGCTGCTTTCACACAGAATCCTTCTGACCTACAAAGGCTTAAACACTATAAAGACTAGCTGAATCTTTCCAGAGAGA
>PVJH01037807.1:0-17643 GCA_004026705.1 Nesogale talazaci | reverse complement strand
CGCACCATCCCGGACCCAGGAACGTTCTCTTGAAAACTACATGAGTGGCCACTTGAGAAGCTCCAGGGAGAGTCGGGCCTCCATGCAGCTACTCTATAAGCTGCAAATGGGACTCCTGGTGGGGGAAGGAACCAGGACTGGGAAAGGGAACCGGCCGCAGCACTCACTCGGAGCTCATACCGCAAGCTGCTGTGTTTCAGGTCCGCCATGCTGCGGTTGGTGATGCAGAAGTCCCAGCCGGCAAAGATCTTGTTGCAGTAACTCTGGAAGTAGTCCTCGCTCCGAATCAGGCTGACTTTGAACCCTTCCACAGACCTGAGCCCAAAACACAATCGTACTTCCGATAAGAACAGCAGCAAGATAGTGGCCTACATACTGGTTGGGCCTAAGCTAAAAAAAAAGAGAATCAGACAAGAGTGCATTTTCTGTTCATTGCAACATGTGTGTCATGCTTTGAGCCATCCTACATACACATGGCTGCTCACCAGGTGTCTCACTAATTCCTTATCTGTCCAACAGATCCTAACACTGGTGGAACAAACTCCCAACTCTTTAACCAGGAGGTGCAGCTCAGCCAGCAATGCGCCCTAGGGTCACTGGTTGTGCATCAAATAGGACGATCCTGACTGTAACAGATGGTAGGCATGCACACTGGAATTAAAAAAAAATTTCCTGCAGTCTAGTCATTCAGGAACCAAAGAGCGTTAGAGGAACTCCTGAAACCACTACATCTCCTGTCAATCTCGCACCTCAACTTGAGACCCCCAAAAAACTCCACACATTTCCTTAAAGCTCCAAACCAACCCCGTTGTTGAGGTGATCCCCGCCCAGGTTAGCTTAGCTAGGACAGAACATAATTGCCCGGAGCATCATTATGTTCTTGTTAGAGCTAACACGGTCCAATCGAATTGACCCAATCTTGCAAGATGAGAACCTCAGGGAAGGGAATTGACACCCAGGCGGCAAGAACAACTCTGAAAGGGTCTAGGAGAAGGGGCTCCACCTGAAAGAACACAGTCAGGGTGCCTGAAGTGGACTGCAGAAACTGCTGGGAGCGGCGTCTATTTTGCTATGTATAGTCTCAACAACGACCATAAACAATTATCTGCCTCAAAAACCCCTTCCAGGGGCTGGATTCCCCATAACCGGGTTCCCCAAAGTTGGATTCCCCTCTTTTTTGTTCCCTTCCCAGCTGTGAGTCAAATGTGCGATCATCTTATTTATCTGTTTGCTGCATGTGGTCCCCGGCCAGCACTGAATTTTGAATTCCTGGTGGCAGGTGCCCGGGTTGTCTTGCCACCATGTAATGCCTAGAAAATAATCAGTGTGTGGTTAGTGGATAATCAATCAATCAATCAATGAAATCTAACACCTATTTGAGCACCTGTTTATGCAGAGTAACTTGTACATTTCCAGGTTTTCGATGTATTGAAATGCTTTCAAGGGGGTGGGGAAGGGGGCGTAAAAATAAACAAAAGCACCCTGGTGCGTGCAATATGAAAACAGCAAGCACTGTACAGATGGAGGCAGTATTTTTAGGACCCCCGCATTGTTGTGAATTAAATGGCGTCCCACCAGATATGTGCTGTAATCCCGCACCTGTGAAGACAAGACCATTCGGAAATGGTTCTTGGCTATGTTACTTAGATCCGACCCAAGTATTACAGGCTCATCATCTAACCCATTCCGCATTATAAAACGTGCAGGCAGGCCACAGGCCAGTCTGCTCGGACAGGCCCCACCTGAGGAGTAAAGATGAGAATGATGTCCTTGTCAGGCCACTCACCAAGAGGAATGACACAGCAGAGACCTGCTTTGGATTTTACACATCCAGAATTTTCAGCAAACAGATTTCTGAAATCAAGTTACCCCCACACGTGGTTTTTCTGTTATAGCAGCAGCAGGTAGTTGAGTCAGGCCTGAACCACGAGGGCCAATGGAAGTGGGAGGGATCATTGTGATCAGTGAGATTAGATCAAGGATCTAAGCCAAGAATTCTCTATCAGAATCACGTGGGGAGCTTTTCAATAATCTATTTATTTTGAAAATTTTTAAAGTAGAATTTTCTTGCAGACAGGTGGATTGGCACGTTATCCGTGGGTTCCTGGATATGCAAATATGAAAGGTCGTCTTTCTGTTTTCTAACTGTATTTAAAGGTGTGTTCAAAATTACCTTCTGAATCAAGAAGCACCCCTCAAGAAACGATTAGAGAAGATCGTGTTATTAATCGCTAGGGTGTAAGAAAGGCCAGAAAATATATCAGCCAACACTTCCTCAGAGGGAGGGAGTTAGCCCCCAAAGTAGAATCTTAGGTGGTATGGCTGACCCCCTAAAGCAATGAGTCCCCCAGGTGAATCCTAAGGACTATCAAGAAGGCCCACTCCTTCCAGGATAAACACCCCCAGCAACACCCCTTCCCTTCCATAGCCTTTCCCCCTTGGGGTCAAGGTCCTGCTTTAGTTAAAAGATAAATGGCTCTGGGAAGTCATTTACATGGTAGCATGAATGAGGGCACTGTAAGCTGCCAGGTGGGAGCAGAGCACGGTGGTGGGCTGCTAAGAAGAGGGAAGAAACTGAGGCTGGGGTACTGAAAATAAACTTTGCCACTTAGGAAGGCGCTTCAATTCAGGGCAGCCATCCAGGGATATTTCTGAGCAGTCTGTGTCCCTGCTGCTGTTGGTGACCTTGGCCATGCAGTTAAGGGGAGGGAGAGTTTGAAGACACTGGAAACAGCTACATATCCTTCAGCCACAAACTATACTCAGACAAAGGCTCTTCCAGTTTCCTGGCTGCTCAAGAGCAAGGGTGTTTTGAGAGTGATGATGGCAACAAGTGTTCAAATGTGGCCTGCATACAATTGATGTATGATTGTTTTGGGAGTTGTATGAGTCCCCAATAAAATGATTTATGAAAAAAAAAGTGAGTGAAGGGAGACAGAAACCTGCTGCTCCTTCTCAGGACCTCTCCTCTTATCCTCATCACATGAGATCATGCTAAGCAGGGTCTCTCTGGATTTTGTTGATTTGTTTTCTGTGTGTCTACCTCCTCAGTCTTGTCTGGCTCCGAGAGAGCAGGGAATGGGTTGTATCCATCTTGCTCTCCTCAACCTCACACCAGGAACCCCCACACCTGCACCATCTGTTGAGAAGCCTCTGCAGAATGCATTAGATTCTAAACCTCAGTCAACACGGAGCGTCCCCTTCAAGGCTGGAGATATGCCCCTGTAAGTGGCATCCCTCAGTGGGTGTTAAATGACAGAACACTGTTCTTAGTTGCCCATGAGCATAGGCCTTCTATAACCCCAGCCCCTACTGGTCATAAAAAAAGCCAGAAAAGGAAGGCTGGCATGATGCTCTGACAAACTGGGAGTTCTCATTTCTCTGAAGGTCACCATGTACAAATGTCCACCTCCATGCCTGCTCCCTGGAACACGTAACCACTCACGCCAGGGCCGTGGCTTGTGGTGACCCCGCACAACAGAGGGGTAAGGGGAGGGAATGAACCCAGCCTGGACTCCTGTAGCCATCAGACAGAAGAGCACTCTCAGTTTGCCCTGGGAGCTGGCGAGCTGGTGGCCAGACAGGTGGGCAGGTAGGCAAGAGTTGTGTTACTGGGAGATCTTGTCAGAAAGTCCTGGAGTTCCTGAGCTCACTTATCCCCTGTTCCTTTCTCGTATCACTGGTTGCTTTTAAAAAGTGTGGGATTCCATATGGAGACCTTGAGATGATCAGGTTGGTCATTCAGTAGGTCATATTTGGAGTCCAGAAATAGGGTCTTTTATAAAGCTCCAAGAGTCATTCCAAATCATCGTCCAGTTGAAAGCCTCTAACATAAAGCAAGCCACCTTCTAGAAGCAAGACAGCTAGGGTCCAGAGAGAGGACAATTCTAGATGCCGTGCCAAGTCTCCTTTGATGGTGAGGACAATGCTGATTCCAAAGCTGATCTTCTCATTGAAAACAGGTCTACAGGCTGCAGCCATAACACCCTGAACGTGCCTGATGCCGTCTGAATAGATGGATGTCTACAATGTTCTTTCCCTGTCTGGGTTCAGGTAATCCACCTTCCAATCAACCTTTTCAGATATGCATATTTCTTTCTTTCTTTTAAAAAAGCATTTTACTGAGGGCTCTTATCACAATCCGTGTATCCATCCATTGGGTCGAGCACATTTGTTGCCATCATCATTTTCAAAATATTTTCTTTCTACTTGAGTCCTTGGTATCAGCTCCTCATTTTCCCCCTCCCTACCCAACCCTCCCTTCCTGGTGAACCCTTGATAACTTATAAATCATTATTATTTTCATATCTTACATTGTCCACTGTCTCCCTTCACCCACTTCTCACTTGTTGGTCCCCCTAGGGGGTAGAGTTATATGTCATCATTGCGATCGGTTCACTCTTTCTTCCCCCACCTTCGCCCTACCCTCCTGGTACCCCTCCTTTCATTATTGTTCCCGAGGAGTTTATCTGTCCTGAATTCCCTGTGTCAAGAGCACTTCTCTGTACCATTGTACATGCTCTGATGCAGCTGGATTTTTGTTTTGGGGGCATCACTGCTCTCCGGTGGTGGGAGTAGGAGGCCCAGCCCCACTGCTGGAATTGAACCTCCGTCCCAGTGGGTTGCAGTCCCGCGCACAACCACTACGCCACCGGGGCTCAGCCCGCAGCTGGATTTTTAAGGAAGTATTGGGGTCATGATCGTGAGATGGAGGGAAGCACTAAAGACCTAGAGGAAAGTTGTGTGTTTTGTCTATGCTATACCATGTCCTGACTGACTCGTCTCTTCTTTTGACTCCTCTGTAAGATGATGTCCACTTATCTACAGATGGGCTTTGGGTCTCCACTCCATGCTTCCCTTCATTCACATCGAGATGAGTTTTTGTTCTGGGTCTCTGATGTCTGATCTCAGGTGTGTATATTTCAAAGGGGAGGGAAAGGAGACGGGGAGATGGATGTGGCTGAGTCGATGGAAGTTTTGACCACTGATGTCTCGACTTCAGCCCAGGATCTTCACCACCCTGTCCTCACCCCGCTCCCAGGCCAGGCTGATTTGGGGAAGGAGATAATCACCAGGCCTTCTTCTGAGCCCTCTGTGCCTGGAAGGTTCAGATCCCACAAACACACAAGCCCCCACTGACATACGTGTGGCGACTGCACATGAGCTGCGTCATATAGGAAGGCAAACTGGGTCCCTCCTTCATGGAAGACAAGAAAGCCACCATTGGACCAACTGGGCCTTCTGTAGAATCAGTGAGGCCCTCCTCTTTCCTTTCTAGAAACCACTGAGCCTCTCTGAGCATGGCATGTGCTCAGAGGATCTTCCCTCTAATGACAGTTGGAGGATTAAGGCACTGGCCACCTGAACCCTTAGAGGTCCATCACAGACACTCTGTGCTCAAAGACTCCAATGGATTGGTACCCAAATGAAGCAGTGCCAAACAGGTGCTTGCCAGGATTTCTTTACCCATGACCCAGGGAGTCATGGGCAGTTAGAGTGTCTGTCTGTCACCACCTTCAGAGGACCAGCACAGGAGACACAGAGTCATGGAAGCCCTGGCTTTTGGCTGTTCCGAAACACAGTTACATCCTTGTCCTCCCTCCCTCGAGTCCCTCAACCACCTCGTTCCCCTTTTCTCCCTTGGCCAGAGTTGAGTTTCTGACATGTGCAATCCCCAGAGGCTCACTAGCCACATCAGAGCAGAGATCAGTCCTGGGCATGATGCTGGTGCCTACATCTGAGTGAAGAACTCCAGGTTGCCATTTCCTCCTGGTGTCCTCAGCTACGGGCTCACTCACAAGCCTTTTCCTACAAAACCTACCTTGCACTCTGCTTATTCAATGACAGCCCCCCACCTCCACCCCTGGACTTTCAACAGACTGCAGTCATCACAAAAACAGAGAGAAATGCAATTACAAGACAACTTTTACCTTTTGACGATCCAAAGAAGGCTCAGGGCCAGGTAAGCAATTGTGCTTACCAAATAAGCCAGAGGAAGGTCATAGGTGAAATTCTGAAATTTCACCCCATCGATGGTGTAATGTCCATAAAAGAGGGAGGTATCCTCCAGGAAACCCTGAAACAAAGTGAAGGACAGAAGGTCAGACCAGGGTGCTCATCGCAGGAGAGCAGTGTCCAACTTCAGAGAACTCGTATCCCAGTGCCTTGTGTGTGATGTTTTCCCAGGGACGACACAGCCTGTGATCAGTCAGTGTGGGAAGTCCAGCACTGATGGAGCTGAGCAGTAGAAGGATACTGATCTTGAGATTTAAAAGAAATTCTATTTACAATCGTATCAAAAAGAATGAGATGCCGATGGATGAGTGTATGAAAAGTGTGAAACTTGTATTCTTAAAAAAAACGACAAAACATTGTTGAAAGAAGATAAAGAAGGTCTAAACAAGTGGGGAAGGCATCCCATGTTCATGGACCAGAAGACTGAAGGTGTTACAATGCCCTCCCCGCCCCCCCTACCCCCCACTGCCATGGAGTGGATTCCAACTGGTACAGAGCATTCCCCATAAGACACAGCTCCTTGGGATTTCTGAGGCTAAAAACCTTCATCTTTCTCCTGCAGAGTGGCTGGTGGGTTTGAATAGCCCAGCTTTGGGTTAGTATCCCAACACTGAACTCACTGTCAAGGTGTCATTTCCAAATCAGGGATCCGATAGGGGGTTTCCAAAACTGTTCATCTTTCCCAGAGCAGAGAGGCTCGTCCTGCAGAGTGGCTGGTGGGTTTGAACCACTAACCTTGTGATTCATCCTTGTGATTCTCTGCACGCACATGGCCTTGCTGTTTGTCATTTAGCCAGTATCTTAGGTAACATTCAGATTACTTCTATCCAGCTCCACCCCCACCCCATCTCTTGGGATTATTCGCGTTAAAATGGATTTCCGGAAAATGAGATGAAACATTCAGCTTCTCGGCTACACTCATTAATCTCTATTACTCATAGCATGGCACAGCACTGATAATGGCCATCCTCATGCCAGGAGTAATCTCTTTTGGGCATGACTTCATTGCACACATGCAATCAAGTGCTGCTATAACTCTCTGATTCAGAATAGCCCATAAGGAAAAACATTGTGAGGTATGGATATTTCATTTGAGGGGGGGTGGTCTGAAAAAAGGACCACCAGGCATCATAGAGGTTGATGGCCAGCTTTGTTTCACTCAAAGTGTGGCGTTGGCAGCTTCCTAGGCTTCTTTGAGCTTTGCTTTCTCATCGACACCGCAGACATACCAAGACCCACCTGACGACTCCTCTGAGTTGTTTTGCAGAAAACATGACATCACAGATGGGCAAACTACTGTGGGAAATCAGACACGGTGGGCAGATCAAGGCTTTTGACTTGTCTACTTTCTAAAAGAAAGGTGGAAGCTGAATAATGTGGCCTTTGGATATGGTACATTCCTTTACAGAAGCAGACTGTCACTGCTTTCTCCCATAGAGCATCTGATATTTTCAAACTGCCGACCCTTCAGTTAGCAGTCAAGTGCTTGACCATGACACCCCCAGAGAATACTTCAAAGGGGTATGGGACCTCAAACTCTTCCTGGTTTTTGAGTGTCCAAGAGCTTAAATATATTTTATCTGGGTGAGCAGATCCAGGTCACTATGAAGTGCTGGGGGTGAGTAGTAGGCTGATCTCTGAAAGAGACAAAATCTCTTGGTGAGTGAATATCAACCTTTCTTTCAGGTGACTGCAAGTTCTGTCTCCTTACCCTCAGAACCCACGTTTCCCTCTTACTGCAGACACTAAAGAGACAGTATTTAACAGTCAGCATATCTGTAGACTGCACAAATCGTCAGAGAAGCTGGGTTATCTGAAGAAGAACACAGCATCGAGGTTGGAGGAAGACTTATTAACCACCTGTGATATGCAGATGATACGACCCTGCTTGCTCAAAGTGAGTCAGACTTGAAGCGCTTGCTGATGATAAACATATGTAGATGACAACTCCATATCAAGAAGATCAAAACCCTCACAACTGAACCGATAAGTAACATCCTTTTGTCTTGCTCGGATCCACCACAATGTTCACATAGGCAGCACTGAAGAGATCACACTGCATTGGGATGATCTACTGCACAAGATCTCTTTAAAATGTTGAACATCAAGGATGTCACTACGTGAACTAAGGTGTGCCTGACCCAAACGAAGGCCTTTTCAATTGCCTTATATGCCTATGAACATCAAGGAAGCAAGACCAAAGAAAGATCAATGCACTTGGAGGATGATGTTGGTGAAGAATATTGCAAGTACCATTCACAGGAAAAGCACATCTGCCATGAAAGAAAGGCAGCCAGAGTGCAACGGAAAGGCAAGGACGGCAATAGTTCCTCCTGCATGCTTTGGATATGTGACCAGGGACGGAGTCCAGATGCTGGAGAGGAACATCATGCCTAGTAAGCTAGAGTGCAGCTAAAAAGAGAAAGGCTCTCAACAAGACACAGTGGCTTCAACAATGGTCTCACACATGAGAACAATTTCGAGGATGACGGTGTTTCATTCTGTTGCACAGAGAGTTGCTATGGGTCAAAACCAACCTGATTGCTCTTACCAACATCGTTAGGAGATTGAGGGCCCAGTAATAGAATTACGTGAAACACTCACAGTGCCTGAAAGCAGGTCTATGATGTAACTGTAAAAATAAACGAGTCCAGAGCTGCTTATCGGATACACGGTACACTGGATATCTATAAAAAAAGAGAGAGAATCAGTGGAATTGTGTTTATAGCTATCATTTGTCTACTTATTATGACTGTGTCTATGTACACAGGTGTAGGCATGTGTATACATGTACTTGTGCATATTTGTTGTTCTCTATTTGTGGGCCAGACTCCAATGCATTGACGACAGCAGTAGTTTCTCCCTAAACGTTTTCTATACACTTTGCATGTGGGTCCATATACAATACTCATAGTAGGTTTTCTGCACATGTGTTTTCTATTTAGAGATGGATGCTTGCAAATGTTTGGGGCTGTGTGATTCATAAAACTGCTGTGCCATTTTAGTCACACTCAATCTACAGCTCTTTGTATATGTGTATGCAAATTATCATGAAGTTTCTAATTTTAAAACTGCATGCATTTAAAATTAATAGCTGATTGAACCTCAATCCAGTGACATTACTTTTTTTGGGGGGGGGGCATCACTGCTCTCTGGCGGTAGGAGTAGGAGGCCCAGCCCCACTGCTGGAATTGAACCTCCGTCCCAGTGGGCCGCAGTCCCGCGCACAACCACTACGCCACCGGGGCTCAGCCCGACATTACTTTATACTTAAAGAAACCCACATCTCCTGTCTATCAGTCAGCTCTTGCTGCATAACAAGCAAGCCCAAAGTCTTATAAGCTAAACTACCAAACATTTCCTTTCTTACACCCATGTCTGCAGTCTACGTTCTTTACACTGATGTAAGTCAAGCCAGACTTTTAGTTGGGTTCAGTCTGTTCCCCATTACTCCTTTTGGGAAGCCTGGCTGAAGGGGCGGTGGTTAACTTTGAGGGTATACTCCACCTGGCAGACCACAAGAGCGCAATAAGACAAGTCAACCATACATAGACATTTCAACCGAACACTCCACTCTTCCCAAGAGCCACATGGTTTAGCAGTGTTCTCCACCCACGTTAGGGGGCCCCGCAAAGTCACTACTACACTCAGGAGAAAAACCCAATTTCCCATAATCCTTCCCTAGGCCTCAGTTTCTCCAGTCTATTCCTCCTCGGGCTAATCCCAACACTTCCAAGTAATCATTCTAACATGTGAGTACTCATTTGGCGAACATCCTGCTGTACCAGATAGATGCTGGGGATAAAAAGATGAGTAAGAAGCAGTTCTTGTCCTTGAAACAATCACCATCAAGTGAAAGACAAGGAACAGGATCAGATGAAGCTCTGGAATGGCAGCTGGCGCAGACAGGAGGTGTTTTGTTCTTGCTGGGAGGACAAGGGAGGTTGGAATGAGATGGGCAGGATGTCCTCCACTCCACGCACTCTGAGCAATTCCCTGAAGTTGTTTTGAGGCAAACATGACTTCAGAGGTGTGTAAGCCACTTCTGAAATTCAAATACAGTAAACAGATCAAGGCTTTTGACTTGTCTGTTTAGAAAAGTGGAAGCTGACTGATGTGCCATTTGAACACAGTATGTGACCCCTCACAGAAGCAGACGAATTAATGGCTTTGCCCAAGGGAGCAGATGATGGCTTCAAACTGCCCACCTTTTCCATTAGCAGCCAAATGTTTGGCCTCAGCACCTCCAGGGTTCTCTCCAAAGAGTCTGGGACCCCAAAATGTTACCATTAGCTGCCACTCAAGTCAACTGTCAAGCCGATTTCCACTCACGTTGACCGTGCTAGGACACCGTGGCAGGACATTCTTGGCTGAAGTGTATTTCTCCCTAATTTTACTTCTTGTGTTGTTCTTGTTGAGAATATTCACAGGAAAACATACCAATTCTATAGTTTTTCCATGTGGGAGGGGGCTTCAGAAAGTTCCAGGGAAAGTGAAATGATAATGGATGTTTTCCATGACTTCTCAAAGCTCTTCATGCAATTTACTGACATTAACTAGATCTTTCATTATCAGACCATCCTCGCCCACCTTCTCTGAATTATTCCTCAATCATTGACATAAACTTACTTCCCTTTAAGGTTCCTGCCTTTCAAGTGGGTGACACACTGGGCTAACGATGAAATCAGTATTTAAGATCTACCAGCTGCGCCTTGGGAGAAAGAGGAGGTTTTTTGGTCCATAAAAGAGCCTCAGAAACTCCAAGAGGCCATTCTACCCTGTCCGATGGGACCACCATGTGTCAAAATGGAAGCAAGTTTTATCTATTTATTTTGAGCTGTCAGTTTGATCTCAGACACGTAGTACTAAGAAAGAACAATGAGAAAAGAAAAGAAAGAACAATGTTCAAAGTCGATTTTTTTTTTACTGGTTTGGCAAAATTGCTATCAGGTTTGGGGACTATTTCTGGTTTAAGGGTTAAAGATGATCTCAAGGCGCAGTTGCAGGGGTTTATCTAGCATCCGTGGCCCCAGCAAGTCTGCTGTCCATGACATTCTGAGATTCTATTCTACGTTTCTTCTTAACTTTTTATCAGGACGAGTCTATGGAATCTTTGATCGAAATGGCCTCTACTGGTAGCAGGGCACAATCTAGTTCTTCTGGCCTCGTGGCAAAGGGTAGCTCATGGGGGAAATTCACCGTATAGTCCGTAACCCCAACCCAAGTCCACTGCCAGGGAGCCGATTCTGACGCCTGGCGAGAGATCCTAGCTTGGATTTTCAAGAGTGTAGATCTTTATAGGAGTAGAGAGTCTTGCCTTGCTCCCATGTAAGAGCTGGTAGGTTTGAACCACCAACTTGTAGCTAGCGGTCCACCATCTAATTCACAGTGCCCCGTCTCCTAGCCACCTCCTATTCCTGACTCCCCTTCTTCCTCGATTGCTCCAGGGAAATAGAGACCAATTCATGTGCTTTGGGTTAGAGACCAGGTGATGTGTTTGCCAATTTCTAGACACCAGGCATGAGGAATTAAAATAGAATGAAGGTCCGAGACACTAAACACATTATCGGGCCAATAAACTAGCCTGTCCCGGGAAACCTTCAAAACCTTCAAACCATGTCACCAAAGTTCAACGAGCGTTCTCAGGAACACATCCTTTGTTGTCTAACGTCTCTGCGGAGGCAGACTGCCTTTCTGCCATGGAGCCTTTGGGTGGGTTCAAACCACCAACCTTCAGTTAGCAGTTGAAGGCATACTCGCTGTGTCCTGTAGCCCAGGGGCTGACAAGTCACGATGGGCCAAACCTGGTCAGCCGCTGGGTTTTGTGCAGACAGTCTTTGTGGAACATAACCATGTTCCCTCGATGTTTCACACGACAGGGATGTAAACAATAAGCACGGCGACCCGACAGGGTTGACGAGAACTGCCCCACAGGGTTCCAAAGGCTGTCACCTTCATGGAAGCAGACTGCCACAACTTTCTCCTTAGGAGTGGCTGAGGAGTTAGAACTACAGACCAGCTAGTTAGTAGTCAAATGCTTAACCACTGAGTCATCCAGACTCCTCTTGCATTACACCAGCAGAGTTGAATATCACCAAAAGACCCACAAAGCCTCAAACATGTACTATCTGGCCCCTGAGAGGAGAGTTTGCCAAGCAGCCACTCAAGCTTTGTCACTTCCTGCTCTGGGCCCCTCTGCCTGAAGGCACAACAGATGAAGCTCCTCATGATGGCTGACTGTTTTTGACTCATCCTTGTGGGGTTGGGCGGAAGTCTGTGTCCTCAGAGAGGGTTTGGAGAACCCTAAATCTAGAGTGCCCCACAGGCCTTTCCCCCTTTTCCCCATGGCCAAATTCAGATATCTTTGTGGGTTCACTTCCTTAACACTTTCTTCCACTCCACAGTCTACCCTATGGGTACCTGTGTGTTGTTCCTGCTGTATCCCCCGCACCCAACTCGGGGCCTGACCCAGAGGAGGGGCTCAATAAACCAAAGGAAGATTATTTTAAAAAGAAGAAACGTAGGGAGAGAAATGGTGTAGGAGTGGCGGGGTGGGTGGTTTCTGACCTTGCCCCCTTTTTTTTTTTTATGGTTAAAGGGTTTCTTAAGGAAGTTAACAAATTGTAATGCCAGTGAGAAATGCTTATCAGGACATTTTACAATGTGCTGTCAAGCCCGCTAATAAATGGCCCAAAGAGATACACTCTGCTATAATCCTCAGCCCAAAGACATTCCTTTTAGGTTCTGCAGATCAGCAAATTCCGCTCCCTGAATTAAGGGCCCAGAGGTAATCTACTGCAGTAGCCCTCAGTGCAAAGACACTCCGCTCCTCTTCCATGAGTCAGCAAGTCCAACTTCTCCAATTAAGTGTCAGAGGTGCCCTGTCCCACAAGCCAGCCTCCTGCCCCAAAGCACTCATCTTTACTTGCCCCATGGGTTGGGAAAGAGTCCATCATCGCTCTCGTCCATGCTCTGGCTCCTGGTTCTTCTGCTGCCCTTCCGATGTTGGAGCTGCCATCTGGATCCTGGAGGATCACTGGGTAGGGATCTGGAGTCCAGGACCAGGGTTGTACTCCTGGCTCTTGCTGGTAATAAGAACCCTGTCCCTGCTTCTCAGAGGGCTCATTTTATACACGGCAGGATGTCACTTCAAGGACTCCCACTCACAGTTACTCACAGGTGAATCCTACCAGTATTTTCCCAGACCCCTGGAGGGAAAGGCTGTATGGTGGCTGTTAGAGGTTTGGACTTGAGAGTCACATTGAATTTACTGCCACTGCAGTTTCCAGGCTCTCAACAGACTTCCTATAAGTTTCAGTTCTAGAATGGGAGGACCTTGCCTTTAATGAGGGAAAAACCTACTCAGTAGATTGTGTGTGTGTGTGTGTGTGTGTGTGTGTGTGTGTGTGTCAGGGGAATGGAGTCGGAGGAAATAACAATGGAGAAGAAGAGATTCTGGGCGACCAGATCCCTCTTCTCTGAGCTTCACAGTCAGAGTCATCATGGCCTTCAGCTCTTCTTAAAGAGATATCCCTGAAGACTCCATCGATTGAGGCTTTGCATGGGCTCGGCACCATACTAAACGATCTACACCCAGAGGCTTCTCTGTGAGTCAAATTAGGAGTCCTGTTGAGATAAGACTGATTTACCATTTAAATTTTGCATCAAATATTAAAAATATACTGGGTGTTTTATAAGTAACTGAAAATCCTTACAGGTTAAATGATTCTTTGCTGTTTTAAAATGAGATGTGATTTGCATAAGGAAGAATCATCTCACTAATTGCGTGATCACCCTCAACTGAAGGGTAAACAAAGTGAGGTTCAGGCCTTTTCAGGAATCAGCAGGGCGAGGCCTTGCCACGGTAACCAGGGTGGGGTTCCCTTGGCAGCAGTCCATCCTTATCTAGAGAATGAACACATCGGGAATCAGACTGCAGGAGACAACATACAGTGGGGCACTCAATAAACCCCTGCTGGCAGAGAGCCCCAGAGTCAGCCAGGGTTCCGCTTTGTTCTTGCTTTATTTCTAAGGGTAGTAGAATTACAACAGACAGCACTGGGGTGGTGGGAGAGTAGGGAGGTGGGGGGATGTGGAGAGCCACAGAGTGATTTCAGAATATTCTTATTCTGCAGAAAACATGAAGTCTGGGGATGCCCAGAGGCCTGAGAGCACGTCAGCTCCTCCACCCCTACACCTAACACAGAGCCTGGTCCCCGGAGGGTATCAAATAAGTATCTACAGAGTGACCAACATGTAAACTATGAGCAAATGAGACTCCCATGAAGGCTTGACTTGTGTTGAGAACTCCCTAAGAAGACACAGGTTTAGCCCTGGCCTGGTGTCTGGATGTGGTGCGTGTTCAGGAAATGGTAACCTTGAGTATCATAATTGAATTCAGAGATAAAGAAACAGTGGTATTAAGTCTGACCGAGAGTCCACTTTATTGCCTTTGGTGCTCCTCCCAATGCCCTGATAAACCAGGGAGGGGTTGAGCCTTGCGTTGGCCAATGAGAAGAGGCAGCAATGATGTGTGCCATATTCAGGGACATGAATGTCACAGCTCTGTCTCCCTTGACCACCGAAACCGAACCCAGCCCACTGCCATCAAATTGGTCCTGATTCACGGCGACACTATCAGATGGCAAAGGCTGTCAATCTTTACAGAAGCAGATCAGCAGACCTTTTCTCCTCCACAGCAAAATGCTAGAATCATTGCACTACCAGAGCTTCCACTGAGTCACAATGATCGTCAGTGGTCAATCACAATGATCGACAGAGGCTGTTCTGTCTTCCTGAATTTGGAATGAAGCCCTCAGCAGCCTGTGGTGGGCATGGAACATGAGTGAGAAATAAACCGTAGGGCTGCTATGTAATAGCGTGGGAACAACTTGTTTCTGCAGCATAACCGTGCCCATTCTGACCCATAGAGTCATCCAAGCCTTAGGCATTCTTCCAAAAGGAATACTGTAGGGAAAAGAGTACCTGCAGGCTGCGGGTGACAAGGAAAGCCACAAACCCATTCACAGGGTCCCCTACTCGAATTCAGCCTCTAATGAATCCTCTATGAACCAGGCCCTGTTATCAGACAGAATACATTGTAGGGTAGATAACTGCAGTTATAGTTAGATAAAAATGTGACACCTTGACTTTTGATCTCCTTCCCAATCCAATGTAAAATTACTCCAATTTTTAATACCTTCTGCTTTGGTTTCAATTGAGGCTTTTCCTTGTTCCATTCTGTCATTGTTGCTGGGCTGTTTGTGTTTTGTTTTGATTGGGTATGTTTTTCTGCATATGAAACCCGGGATAGGTAAATCTACAGACAACAGCTGAATTAACAGTAACACGGTGGGTGAGGATGGCAGTGGTGAGTTAAGAACCATGAGGAAAAGGAAGACGACATGTCCTGGAACTGATAATTGCACCACTCTTACGAATGAGTTCAAACTGTTGAAATGTGTGATATGTGGACTGTACGTTAGTGAAGCTGTTAAAAATAAGCTAATTAATAAAATCTTCGAAAGGAGCACTTCTACAGTTGAGCAGACGTTACTCACTTATGCCTTTGGCTGGGATGAACATGAAACTGCTATTAGTGATCTTGTATTTGGTGAGCAGGACCGGCAGCAGCACCAGCATGAAGATGATCAGAAATATCACCAAATTCAGCAGCACCAGGAACCGGAGGAAGGAGAAATAAGATCGAATCCCAGTGCCAAACTTCCCTGGGGGTGGAGAAAAAAATTCAGACACACACCACAGTCTCAATCCACCGCAGGGAGCTGAGGTTGGGGAAATTCTAGTCAAACGATTGAAGAAGAAACCTCTCGTTTTTCTGACCTCTGCCTCGAAGGCTTAACTCTAGGGATTGAAGATGGAAGATCAATCTGATATTAATTCCTTGAGCTGATATGAAAGATGACTCAATATCTTTTCCATCTGTAGGGTAATGATGTTATGGAAATGAGGGAAGAACAACTCAGAAAAGGAGAATGTGGATGGTTGCTCAATGGAAGACTGTCATTGTTGTTGTGTGCATGTTCTCAGCAAGAACAACAAAATCAGAATAAAAATAACACAAAGATATCTCTCTCTTCCAAACCGAGTGTCTCACAGACTAGACACCCTTTATTGAAAAGACAGTCCTTTTCTCCAGGAATTGCAATGGTGTCCCCTGCTGCGAGTCCACCGGTCAGAGATACCTGGATCTGTTTTTGAACTCTCAACTCAGTTCCATTGAACCACTTGCGTATCCTTGCCCCAGTACCACACTGCCTTAAGCAGTGGAGGTTTCTATAATAAACTTTGCTACCTGGTCCTAAAGGAGCCCCAGTGGCACGGTGGCTACTTCCATGGGGCTGTAACCCCATTGGGCTACCAACTGCAAGGTCAGCAGTTCGAAGCCACCAGCCACTTGGGAGGAAGAGAGGCTTTCTTCTCCGGTGAAGAGTTAGAGTCTCGGAAACTCACAAGGGCCGTTCTACTGTCCTCTCGAGTTGCTACGTACGAGCTGGCGTTGACATGGCAGTGATGAGTTTCGTTTGGTTTTTAGGGGCACGGCGGGTTATGCCTTGTGCTGTGAATCACAAAGTCAGCAGGTCAAGCACACTAACTGCCCCCCCCCCCCCGCCCCGAGAGAAAGATGACACTTTCAGCTTCTGGAAAGATTTACAGTCTTGGAAATCCCAAAGGGCAGGTCTACCCTGTCTTACAGGGTCGATGCTGTGAGTCTGAATGCACTGGGCAGTGATGGGGCTATCTGATACTAATGAGTCCTGGAAAGACCGGTGAGTCAATGCTGGACTGCTGACTCCAAGACGATCGATTCCAATCCATCGGCTGTTCCAAGGGTGAGAGATGAATGAGGCGATTTGCTTTCGTTTATAGGAAACCCTACTGCGGCAGTTCTCAACCTGTGGGTCAAGATCCCTTTGGGGGTCGAACAACCCTTTCACAGGGGTCACTCGATTCATAACAGTAGAAAAATTACAGCTATGAAATAGCAAGAAAAATAATTTTATGTTTGGGGGGGGGGGGTCACCACAATGCAACGAACTGTATTAAAGGGTCTTGGCACAGGAAGAGTCACTAAGAGTCATTAGAGAGTCACTGCGAGTCAGAATTGACTTCATGACAGTATATAATCTGGTAACATGTCTGTCTGCCTTCTTGACCCTTTGCATTTGATATAAATTTTAGGATCAAGGTGGCCATTTCCACACAGACAGGAAATCTGCTTGGATTCTGACTGGGATTACGTGCTAGAGATCAATCCACTTGAGAGAAAGGTATCCTCTGATCTATGCAGAGGGCATGGAAAAATGGAGTTGCAAGCTCACAAACCATTTGAAGCTCTTTTGCATTTAATTATTTAATCTCTTCTCAATATGTTATCGTTTGCTGCGTAGAAATCTTATATGCCTTTCAATACACAAGTTCCCAGGTCTTCCGTTTTCTGCGCCCACAAAGAGTTGTCCTGTGGGAAACTCAGCGGGCCGTCCTTCTCTGCCCTGCAGGGGGGCTCCGGGTTGCCACTGACTCGGTCACAGCAGCGAGTTTGACTTTGAGGTTTTTTTTAATATTTGCTGGCACATACAGACCCCACCGTGGGAAAGGAGGACAGCT
>PVJH01037806.1:0-17618 GCA_004026705.1 Nesogale talazaci | reverse complement strand
ACTATGTCCAACGTATGTGAGAGCAAGACCATCCTTGTCTCTAAAGGGCGTTCTGGCTGTACTTCTACCTAGACAGACTTGTTTGTTCTTTGAGCAGCCCATGGTACTTTCTCTATTCTTCTTTGGCAACACCCAAATTCATGGGTGTTACTAGATGCCTGATCACCACCACCGCTCACCACCATCAAGTCGACGCCAGATCATAAGGACCCTATAGGACAGGCCCTGTGAGTTTCCAAGACTTTGTGGAAAGACAAAGCCCTGATTTTTTCCAAAAATGCCTGACAGTCACTTCTTTTCGTCTTCCTTTTTTATTTCTCCTCTGAAGGTCCAATCAGTCAACAAATTTACTGTCATTGAGTCGTTTCAGACTCATAACAACCCTTTATGGAGTTTCCGGGGCCATAAATCTTTATGGGAGCAGAAAGCCACATCTTTCTCCTATGGAGCCACTGTGGGTTTGAACTGCTGACCTCCTGTTGCTTATGCAACCGTGCCACCAGGGCTCCCCTTCAAAACGTAGCATATCATCATTGCAATAGCTTCCATGCTATCAGGCGATTGACTGCATGCCAAGCACTGGTGTGTCCTGGGGGACATGAATGGCTACCTCCCAGGGTTAGGGGGTGAGTTACCCAAGATGAGGTCATGTCCCCCACAAAGCACGGTTCCAACAAGTCTTCAATAAGCGACTGAGTCTGAACTACCAAATGAGGTGACATTTTCTCTGATATCTTCTCTGTGTCCCTTCATTTTCTTCCAGGGCTTCCAACCCTCTCATTTCATTTCACCTGCCGTTCACACTGAGTCTTACCCAGCTTCCCCAGTGTGTTCGTCCAGGTAGACTAGAGAAACAAATCCATAGACACGCCTATGTGTAAAAGAAAGAGGTTTATATATGAGAGCAATTGAACACTGAGAAAACATCCCAGTCTAGTTCAGTCCAAGATCATAAGTCCGATATTACCCATATGTCTGATATGCAATGATACCAACACAATGATACCAAGGCAAGCGGGTGCAGTTTTGTATATCCAGGAGTGGTAGAAGCATCTCAGCTCTGACACCTCCAGTTCCAGGGCCCAGCATCCATCAGCATGCTGCCATGTGTCTTGTTAGCTGCAATGGAGTGAGCTGAAAGATAGTGTCTCCTGCCTCCAAGAAGGAATTACCACATTTCCCAGAATTCTCAGAGGAGAAAGCCATGCCCACACAGAGGTCTCATTGGCTATCTCCACACTGACAGACTAGACTTCACCTCTATACTCTTAGTCCTTAAATTGACACTAGATTAGGTGACTACCACACCCAGTGAGTTACTGAGTTAGTCCGGGTAGACTAGAGGAACAAATGTCAGAGACACGCATATAGGTATAAGGAAAGGGTTTATATAAAAAAGAAATGTGACACTAAGAAGGCATCCCAATCCAGTCCAGTACAAAGTCATAAGTCCAATATTAACCCATATGCTCGAAGTCAGTCTATAAAGTCTGCTTCTGACTCAGGAAGTCACAGGTCAGTGGGTGCAGAATTCTGGCACTGGCAGGGGTCTCCCCATAGCTCCTCGTTTCCAGGGCTCAGGTCCATCAACAGCATGCCACTCCAGCTTCAGAGGTCTGTCTTCATCAGGGCAAAGCCGAGTGGTCTCTCAGCCGGCTCCTCCAGCTTCTCAGAGGCTGCATCTTGTGTTGCCTGTGGTTAATCGTCTCTGAAACTAACTCCCAACAACTGGGAGATAGCGTCTCATCTTCACAAGGGAAATTCCTCGAGATTTCCCAGGAGTCTCAGGTGAAAGCCATGCCCACACAGAGGCCTCATCAGCTACTCAATGGCTTTCTCCTGATTAACAGGCCAGACTCCACCCCTACATTTCAATTATAAGATTAATATAAGCACATGACTACCACACTTACCTACGAGACAACTTCAAAGAGTTCATGGAGAAGAAACTCGAAAGAGCATGGAATTTTCCACAATGGTTTTGAAGCCTGCTTTTATACCTGGGACTCTTGTCAAAATATGGATTCAGGGTGAGGGGTGCGGGATGGATATGCTATTTCTCAGCAGGGGGTTGGAGCAGAATGAACTGGTTACAAACCCTTCTTTCTACCCAAATAAAAATTTAAAAATAAGCTCGTTTTCATGGAGACCATGCTAACTCCTGTGTAGTGTTTCTGGGGCTTTGTCCGACAGCCTCATCTTTAGCCCACAGAGCAGTTTATGGGTTTGAACTGTCGACCTTGTGCTTAGCAGTACAGTGCGCACTTAAGCAGCAGTCCTTCCAGGACTCATTAAAAAAAAAAAAACCCAAACATGCTCTGAAAGTGACTTCCTACAGAAAACCTAAGCTAGTGGTGTGCTATGCATGGCTGGCCCTCTATATTCAAGTTCAGCGGTGCACATCAGCCCCTGCCTGCTTTTGTAAATTAAGTTGCATCGGAGCACAGTGATGCCTGTTCATTCATATTGTGTCTCTGGCTCACTTGAAGATCCCGGATGGTGTCCCTGTTAAGCAATAGATTGCAAACTGCAAGGTCAGCAGTTCAAACCCACTGGCTGCCCTTGTGGGTGATGAGTCAGTCTGCTTCTTAAAAGCCATGCCTTTGGAAACCCCATGGGGCAGTACTGATCAACCGACACAGTCACTATGAGCTGGAATTGTGGGTTTGGGTTACAGGCATGATCCACTTCGAGCTGCGATGGCCAAGTGGAAGGACCCTATGTGGGACGCAGTGTGCTGCACAGTGAACTGCTAGCCTGAAACTCACCAGCTATTCCACAGGAGAAAGAAGAGGCCTTCTCATCCTGAAAAGATCTCAGGTCTCAGAAACCCAAGGGGCACTTCTACTCTGCCCTCACGGGTTGCTGCAAATGGTCAGGACAAGAACTATCTAGCCCACACAGCCTATCATATTGCAAAGCTGACCCGTTACTCAAAACACATAGAGGATGGGCTCTTCCACACTCCCGTGCTCCTTTGTTTCCTGTGTGGTAGGTAAGTGGGTGTGTGCCCAGGGTACAGATGAGGAAACTGAGGCTGAGAGAGGCACAAAGGTTGGCCCAGATTTTGTCCCATGGTGCATGCCTGCACTACCCTCAGATGTCTCCGCAGCCGGTGTCTGTGTGTCCATCTGGGACGGACACTGGAAGTACACCTCAGAGTAAATGGACATGGTTCCTAAATTGAAAATGCTGCCTCTGCAGACACAGATGTGTGCCTACCAGAACATATATATGTGTCCACACATACTGTGTTAGTCCTGGTAGACTAGAGAAACAAATTCATAAACACGCATATGAATATAAGGGAAAGGTTTGCATGCAAAAGGAATGGAACAAAGCATCCCAACCCAGTCCAATCCAAGGTCATAAGTCTGATATTAGCCCATATGTCCGATACCAGTCTATAAAGTTTCCTTCCAACTCATGAAGCACGTGCAATGACACCAGGACCATCACAAGACAGTAGGTGCAGAGTCTTGTGTTTCCAGCAGCAGAAGAAGCATCCTGGTGCTGTCTCCCCATGGCTCCTTGTCTCCAGGGTTCAGGGTCCATCAGCAGTATTCATTGGTGTTAAAAGCATCTCAGCACTGTCAGGGGTCTCCCTGTGACTTTTCCAGCTTCAGAGATCTGGTTCCATTAGGATAAGTCCATGTGGATTCTCCTGCAGCTCCTCCAGTTCCTAGGACTCAAGGTTTATGCTGTCATCTTGTCTTGTCAGTAGACTGTCTCCAAGAGATTGAGTCAAGTCTCTCACCTTCAATTGGGAAATAACGTGAGACTTTCCAGAATTCTCAGGAGAAAGCCATGCCCACACAGAGGTCTTATTGGCGATCTCCAGATTGACAGGCTAGACTCCACTCTGCATTCCCAGTACTAAAATTGACACAGATCAGTGACTGCCACATGCACATATACATGTGTCCACACTTGGGGATCCAGGATATGTTAAACTTTATGCCTGAGTGTAGTTGTGGGGAGAGGAATACAGTGACCCACACAGTGCATTATGTTAAACATGGTTCTCTAGAGAAACAAAACCAGGATGCTTATGATTTTACATATATATATATATATATATATATATATATATATATAACAGGCAGAAATATACAGCTAATTAGTCCACAGAACAATACAGAGGCGTCAGTCCAACTCACTTCAGTGAGACAGTTAATACACCGGCAGTCCTTCAACTCATGAGGGCTGCTGGGTGCAAGTCAAGGAAACAGACAGTTGAATTTTCTGCAGAGCAATACAGGCAGTCCAGCCACAAGCAGCAAACTGCAGGGCATGTCGCCCACAGTCAGCCAGATGACAGGGGTCGACGGTCCCCAGCTCAAGTGATGTATGCACCAGCAGTGTGGCAAAGCAGGTCTTGAAGGAACCTCAAACTATAGCGACATGGTCCGTAGGTTGGGTGTCCCCAAGGTGGTTTCGCTTGCAAGTTGAGGCAGAGAACTAGCTAAGGCATCTGCACTCTGGTCCAATCATCAGAGAGCAAGAGACAAGAAAAGCAAGGCTCATAGAGCCATTCATCTCTTTGCCCTTCAGTTAAACTGCAGCTTTATTAATCCCACATGTGTTACTGGCCAACTTGGCACAATAAATCTACCTATCACATCCACCCACTAAGCCACCTTCCTAATGCCACAACCCTTTAATACAGTTCCTCATGTGGTGGTGACCTCCACAACCATAAAATTATTTTCATTGCTACTTCATAACTGTCACTTTGCTACTGTTACGAATTGGGGGACTCCTGTGAAAGGGTCATTAGATCCCCAAAGGGGTCATGACCCACAGGTTGAGAACCGCCACTCTAAGCAAACCTGGCATTCCCCCAGCTTCCTGGGATGCCAGTGGCACAAAGCTGCCATGGCTCACATGGGCGCTGGTTTTCCTCCAGGGATGGGTGGTTGGGGTGGGCCCCTTTACCTGTGCTGGTGCTCACCCTGTTGAAGGCGTGCTCCTCTCATTTTGCTTCAACAGGGTGAAGACAAGTGGGGTCACCTGTGTGCCCTTGCTGACTTCTCTCTGGCCCTGGCGGAAAGCATACAAGAGATCAACAAACATTCTTTCAACAACTTTGAGCTTCGGATCGGTGAGTAGCCGCTGAGCCACAGGCAGACGGACACCAATGCGTGACTGCAAACACCCACCCACATGCACTCCTACAGTGAAACCACATGGACACAAACACCGGACTGCAACGACATGCGCACAACCACGTGGGCCACAAACACTGAGCCATGGTCAAGTAGATCACAAACACATTACTCACAAACACTACCACATAATCATATGGACCATAAACACTAGGCCACGGGGATGAGGACCATGGCCCTACCTCACAATCCGGTGGCCCAGAGCACTAGAACTCAAACTCTGGATTACAATTACATGGACACAAATCACAAGCACGTGGACAGCAATCATGTGGACAGCAAACACTGGATCACACTTGAGAACCACAAACACTACCACACAATTGCATGGACAACAAACACTGAGCCGTGACCATGTGGCTCACAGGCATGTGGACCTCAGAACTAGACTACAAGCGTGTGGACCCCAAATACTACAACATAATCCCTGGTACATGAGCTCTAAACCAGAATCACACCGA
Source organism: Nesogale talazaci (assembly GCA_004026705.1). Lineage (NCBI taxonomy): Eukaryota > Metazoa > Chordata > Mammalia > Afrosoricida > Tenrecidae > Nesogale > Nesogale talazaci. Next base: position 11,989 of record PVJH01037806.1, on the reverse strand, counting down.
CCATAAACATATGGATGCAAACAGTACAATGCAATCACATGGAGATCAGAAATAATAGACTACAACACTGGACTGCAAGTACATGGACACAAGCAGTCAGGCCATAAACAATATAGTACAACCACATGGATCACAAACACTAGCCCACAGTGATGTAGACCACAGCCCCCACATCGCAGTCATGTGGTCCACAGCACTAGATCATAATCACGTGGATCAGAAACACGAGACAGCAGTCATGTGGAGTGCAAACACAGATCACACACACATAGTCCACAAACACTGAGCCATGGTCATGTGGATCACAGGCATGTGGACCTCAGAACTAGACTACAATCATGTGTACTGTGAACACTAGACCATGATCACATTGACTATAGAACTAGACCACGTCATGTGGGCCACAAAGACTAGATTGCAGTCAGGTGGACCCCAGCACTAGCTATAATCATTATTGACCATAAACACATGTACCACAAACTCCAGACCACAATCATGTGGAGCATGGCACTAGACCATCGTCACATGAACCACAAACACACTGGCCATAATAAACTACAGGCCACCAACACATGGACCATGACAGTAGACCACAGTTATATGGGCCACAATTTTGTGGACCATGGCCCTAGACAGTAGCCACATAGGCCACAAGTATTAGACTGCAACCGTGTGAACCATGGCACTAGACCACAATCATATAAACGGCAACAGTAGACTGTCATTGTGTGGAGGATAAACACATGCATATGCACACAAATTCCAAACCACAACCACATGGGCCACAGTACTAGCCACAAGTTGTGGACCAATATCACCAGGACTGCAAACATACAAACACATGGGCCACAACACTAGACAACAGTCATGTAAGCCACAACACTGGAGCACAACTGCACGGACTACAAATACTAGACCACAACTGCCTTGACCACAACACTAAGCCACAAGCACATCAACCAAAACACAGTCACATGACCCACAAATACATGGGTCACAAACACATGGAATATAACACTGAACCACAAGAACAGGAACCGCAAACATTAGGCCATGCCACCCTGTGCAGAGCAGCAGCACAGCAGCGGCCATAGCCTTCAATCAGAGCCACTGCCACCTAGTCCACACCGATTCGCAGCGACCCTACAGGACAGAGCAGAACAGCTTCACACAGTTCCCATGAATCTTTGCAGAAGTAGATCCCCTCATTGTTGCCCCACGGAGCAGCTGGTGGATTTGAACTTCCAGTCTGTTGATTAGCAGCCCTCCTTTTAACTCACAGCGCCATCAGGAGAAAAGCCCTGGTAGTGTTAGGGGTTACACATTGGACTGTGATCTGCATGGTCCGCAAGTCAAAGTCACCAGTCACTCCTCGGGAGAAAGGTGGAGGCTTTCTTCCCCTGTAAAGAGTTACAGCCTTGGAAATCCACAGGAGACAGGCTCCCTGGGTGTCAGCATTGACTCAGTGGCAGTGTTTTGGGGTGTCATCAGGAGTTCTGATCAAGGTGATGATGATGACAAGCCTTTGTCCTTGGTCTGATTGCTAATCCCATCAGCCTCTCTGCTGAGCCTTGAGGGTCTCAGAAACCAGTGAGCAAACCCCAGTTTTTCTACAGAAGCTCAGAGAAGGCTGGTTGCTGGCTAAGGTCACACAGCTCAGTGACTGATGGTATTGCTAGAATGCCATCGGGCACAGCTGTTGTTCAGAGTACACATTTTAGTCCTCTGCCAGCCGAAGTGCCCCCTTACTTCAGTGGACTTTCCCTGAGTAGCTCTCAAGAGAAGGGGTCAAGAAATACGAGATTGTCCTGTCAGATCTCAGGAGTGCCCTGCCTTACTTTCAACGTGGGTCCACACACCGCCCTCTCCACGGTCACGCTCACAGGCCTGGCCATGACCTTCTCTCTCGCTTGCTTCCTGCTCTTTGCCTCACTCACAGGCATCAGTCACGGCTCGGTGGTGGCTGGCGTGATCGGTGCCAAGAAGCCCCAGTATGACATCTGGGGCAAAACCGTGAACCTGGCCAGTCGCATGGACAGCACGGGGGTCAGCGGCAGGATCCAAGTCCCCGAGGAGACTTATCTCATCCTGAAAGAGCAGGGCTTTGCCTTCGACTACCGAGGGGAGATCTACGTCAAGGGCATCAGTGAGCAGGAAGGAAAGATCAAAACGTACTTTCTCCTGGGCAGAGTCCAGCCCAACCCGTTCATCTTGCCCCCGCGAAGGCTGCCCGGGCAGTACTCCCTGGCCGCCGTGGTCCTGGGCCTCGTGCAGTCGCTCAACAGGCAGAGGCAGAAGCAGCTGCTCACCGAGAACAACAACACGGGCATCATCAAGGCCCATTACAACCGGCGGACTCTGCTGAGCCCCAGCGGGCCCGAGCCCGGCGCCCCTGCTGAAGGCCCCGACAAATCCGATTTGCCATGAACGCGTTTTCTTTTGTGTTTCCTTTTTTTTGTATTTCTTTTATATATAAAATAAATATACCAATAAAAGGGTTTAATTTTTTTTAGAACAAGGATTGGTCTTCTTGGTCTTTGGTTGCTGCAGACCGAGGACAGGGTTCAGGGTCTCCCCAGTCCGACAGGTATGTGACTGGTCTCTTGTAAACAAGCTGTGTGGGGGAGTGAAGCCAAATAGGATGGCTCTTAACCAAATAGCCTAGTCCTGAGAAGCTGACTGATGAGTGGGTCTGGAAGAGGATCAGCTTCCCAGAGACATAATACAGCAGAACAGCCCTCCTTATCACCCACCAAGGAGGAGCCCTGGGGCACAGCGGGCAGCATGTTGGGTCGGAAGCACACGGTTGGTGGTTCAGACCTACCAAGTGCTCAGAGAGGGAAGGGGGAAGCCATCTGCTCCCCTAGAGATAAATAGTCTTCAAAGGCCTATGGAGCAGGAGTCCTCTCTCCCATATAGGTCACTTGACTTGATGGCAGTGGGCTTGTTGGTCACCTGTGGGGCCCAGTGCAAGTGCTTTACATGACAGACTCATGTGCTCCTCACAGCCCTGTGTTCTTGGTACCACCACCATTCCTGGTGTGCCTGCAAAGTGCCCGGGCCGCCCTGTGCTCTGCAGAGACACTGCAAGATTCTGACCCTACAAAGGCAGCGTTCAACGTGAAGAACAGTAGGTGGCATGCCTGTGGTGGTGGTGGTGGTGGTGGTGGTGGTTAGATGCAACCCATAGCAACCCTATGTACAAAAGAACCACTCATAGAGACCCTATACAGGAAAAAAGACACCCATAGAGACCCTTTGCACAACAGAACCACCCATAGTGATCTTATACAGGGAAGAACCACCCATAGAGACTCTATGCACAGCAGAAAAATCCAGAGACCCTATATATAACAGAACTACCCATAGCAACCCTATGTAGGAAATAACCACCCACAGAGACCCTGTGCACAATAGAACCACCCATAGAGACCCTATGCAGAAAAGAAACACCCATAGTGACCCTATGCAGGAAAGAACCACCCATAGAGACCCTATACACAATGAAACCACCCAGAGACCCTATACACAACAGAATGACCCCTAGAGCCCCTATATAGAAGGGAACCCCCCGGAAACACTGGTCCTGATCGAGCCTCACAATGTTCCTGTGCCTGAGCCTATTGAGCAGCCACTGTGTCAATTATCTTGTTGAGGGCCTTCCACTTTTCCACTGCCCCTCAATTTCACCAGGCTTGATCCCTTTCCCCAAGAGTGGATCTCTTCTGATGACATGTCCAAAGTATAGGAAATTAAATCACACCATTCTTGCCTCGAAGGAGCACTCTGGCTATACAAGACAGACCAATTTGTCCTTTTAGCAGTCCATGGTACTTTCACTAGTCTTCTCCAGCGCCACAACTTGCATGCGTTGATTCTTCTTCAGTCTTCTTTCCCCAGTGTCCAGCCTTCACATGCATAGGAGGTAATGGAGAAGATCATGGCTTGGCTCAGGCTCACCTTGGTCCTCAGTGTGAAATCCTTGCTTTTCAATATCCTAAAGAGGTCTTGGGCTGCAGACTTACCCAATGCAATGTCTTTTTGATCCCTTTACTGGTGCTTCCATGAGCATCAATTGGGGATCCAAACAGGACAAAATCCTTCACAAGCACATATAAACCAGTTCGTAAAGGCAAGCAAAGGTATCATAGAACTATGGGATGAGCAAGACAAAGGTGGCTTGGATCTGACAACAGAAATGCTGAGACACCTGGGGTCTGCATAACATGAAGAACATTAAAACTTAGACCTGGATGATGAGAAACTCGTGGACTAGGGAAAAGAGTCATCCAAGTAGAAGCAGCACCAGTACGTGCTAAGGCCCTGGGGTGGTATGTTGGCGAGCTCTATCAGATAGAGGAGCCAGGGGCCAAGATGGTGCTGGGAAGATGGCCATCCCATCGGAGCACAGAGAACTCCACTCAGTGGGCATCTGCTCGGTAACCCTCCACTCTGTCCACAGTCCAGCCTACAGCCTGAGTTCCTGCCCTCCCATTGCGACCAGCACGCCTAACATTAAAGCGGTTCACCTACCTTGTGGTCCATTCAACACAGTGATGAGAACATCAGATGCCAAGTGAGTTCTGGGAGCCTGGTAGCAGTCAGGAAGAGCCCTGGTATAGATTCCAGCCAGGAACGCCAGCCGCATCATTTCTCCTGAGTTCTCCCCTAGGACCTCAATAACTGCTGCAGGCCCCAACTGAGAAAAAGTCTAGGGAGCTCACGCAGCAGGAGCAGGATCCAAAGTGGTGAGAGAGACAAACCAGCCCAGACTAGGAGTTGCCTTAGCCCTGCTGCGTTCGGGTCGAGTGGAGAGATTCCCTGAAGGGCCCCATATCCTCCACTCCCTGTCAGTGTCTCTCAGTGCTCAGCCAGGTTCCAGGTAGGTCAGCCATTCACCTGCCTAGGTAATCCTCAATTTCCCAGCCTTGCCTAAAGAACAGGACAGGCCACATGCAGCACTCACCCTGAGATTGGAGCTGAGAAGTTGCCCCCAAACACACCATACCCACCCACTACCCCATAGTGCTGGAGAGCACTGGGTAACTCAGAGTGCAACCTTCCCTCTTCAGGAAGCCCAAGAAGTCACCTGTTCTCCCCTGGAAGTGAGCACGCCTTGATCTTCCTCATTTTACAGAGGACAAAACGGAGGCAGGGAAAGCGTGCAGGAGTAGCCCAAGGTCTGGGAACTTGGAGATGGCAGAGCTGGGATTCCAACTCAGAGATGGAGCTTGAGAGTCTTGCTCCTCAGTTCACTGTCTACCCCTGTGTGAAGGTGAATAGCACTCATTAAAGTCTGAGGAGAGCCTCCCTTACCTTCCACCCGCCATGGGCAGTGGGCTTTGAGGAGGGGTAGGGGCCTGGGGAACTCTGGGACAGTCGCCATTGGAAGAGTGATCTTGAGTCACAAGCCCATGGCCCCCAAGAGCCTTGTCCTCTAACCCAGTGGGTCACCCACCTGCAGGCCAGCCCCAGAGATGAAGCAGGTTTGCGTCAAGGCCACCACCGTCAGCAACTATCACAACAGAGCCAGTCACAGCATGCTTTGGTTTCCAAGTACAGAGGAAAGGTATTTTTATACTATTGTCTATGAAGTGGGTAATGGCGTGATACAAAAGGTTGAAACACTGTGGGAATGACCAACAGGTGACACAGAGACAGGAGGTGAGTACGTGATGTCAGGAAAACAACGCCAAGAGACTTGCTTGACATGGTGACTACAAACCTACATTAGGCTCTGCACCCAGTCAGCTCTGTGAAGCATGAGGAGGTAGGGTGAGCCTTTGATCCAGTCAAGGGACCTGTTGCCATTTTGGAATTCTGAAAGCTTCCAAGTTAAGAAATACAGTGGGGGAAAAAGCTCACCTTCAAGTCAATTCCAACCCATAGACTCTCTCTAGAGAGTATGTAACTCTGTAACGGACTAGAAAGCCTCTTCTTTCTCCTTCTGAGCTGAGTGACTGACTCACTATCGCAGATGTAAGGAAATATCACAGAGATGTCTGAAACAAGACTGCCTAATCGTTTAGTCATTCTTGTATCACGAGACGCATATTTACATTCCATCTCAGAACTACCATCCATAAATAAAATTGCCTCTCTTCAGGCCTTGTATCTTCCTAATTTAGCTCTCAAATACACTGCAGTCTGGCAGCTTTGGAAGGAGCGCTGGTGGCGCGGTGGTTCCACACGGGCTGCTAACTACAAGGTCAGCAGTTTGAAACCACCAGCCACTCCGCAGCAGGACGACGGGATTCTCTACTCCTGTAGTGAATTACAGTCTCAGCGACCCACATGGACAGTTCCACCCCCTTGTCCAGGGTCCCTGTGAGTCAGAATCGACTGAGAAATGGTGAGTCTTTGGTTGGTGACAGTGTTTCAGATTATGGAATGGTGGACGCCGGCTCATCAATTCACACGCCTCAGAGGGCTGCTGTGAAGGTAACAGATGTCTTCATTATAAAGGAATGGATAACGCACACGTGTCTGGCGTTAACAAACAAGTTTCTTCTCTCGCGGTGTACGAAGTGACACGTACAGACGAGCCCAAGGCACAAGAGGGAGCTTCTTTTCTCCTTTCAGCATGTGGGGGCCATCGTTCTTGGAGCTCTCTGGGCCTTAATCTTCTCCTAGGTCTAGCGGGTTCCCAGCACTGGGACCCTGGTTCTAACAGATGTTGTCCACTTGCAGTGGACATCACAGTAATTCAGATTTGCATCACAGAAGAGAGTTACTTCACCCTGAGAACCCGGGCCACACAATTCCATCTGTGATAACTGGTAATAAAGATTCCATGTAAACCTCTTACCAGCTTCCTATAGAGGGCCCTAGGGGCATGGTGGCTCCTTGTTGGGTTGCTAGTCCCATGATCAGCAGTTCAAAACCACCAGGCACTCCACAGGAGAAAGATAAGTTGTTCTCTAGCTTCACAGTGCGTCGGAATCGCTTGACGGCAGCGAGTTTTCGATTTACCAGCTTCCTGCCGTCTGCATAAAGCACTCCACCAAGCGTTTTTTGTTGCTGCTGTCATTAAATCGGAATTTTCGGGGGAAAGCAAGCATCCCCACTTTTCCATCGCCCGTGTGTATCTTTTTTACTTACCTGTGTAAACGCTCCTTTCATGGGTACGTGTGACTTTAATCGTGGAGAGTTGGTCACCGAGAGGAAGTGTGTCCAGTGCTGTACAAGCTTTCCTGATTCACTGGGTTCACCTGACCCTGCATAGGAACCACAGGATCACTGAGGACAGAGCCCGCTCTCCTGAGAGCCGTGCCTGGCGCTCCCCCCTGTGGGCAGAGAGAGAATACACTCCAGTGCCCCAAACGGGGCCTCTGACCCAGATTTCCAGACACTTGCTGTTCCTTGGGATGCAGCCAGGAAAGGAGGGCTGGCATTTTCAGTCCGGACCCATAGGCTGGTGCCCAACAGCTTTTCCAAGCAAGAACCCTGGTGCTCACAGATCAGCTGTGGCTCTCCCACAACCACACAGGATGGAATTGATGACTCCCTAGATACTGGGGTGGCCTGAAAAGGACCACCCTCCGCCCGCCCGTTTAAATTATTCATTACACACAGCCACCCTCTGCCCGCCCCTCCTGCTTCCTTGGGGAAGAGAGTGCCACCTTCTGTCCAGTGAACAGGTAGGAGTGCCCTGCCATCCTCATGAAGAAGCTTGGGCCTGGAAATAATCATCTCACAGCGGTCCTTTGAGACTCAGAAACCTCCTCTGTCATTCTGGCTGTCCTGGCCATGGAGGGGAGCTGTCCCGGCTTCAGGGGTCTCAAAGCCCAGTGTGCAGACAGGATCTCAACTGCTCTTCGTTCATTATCCTGAGGGAGATCCATTATTCCTTGTGTTGCAGGGAACTGGGGCTCAAAAAAAAATAAAAATGAAGCTTTGCTTCCAAGCAGATCCTAGAGTTGTGATGGTTCTCATTCTCCCTGTCATGAAGGCCATGCTGGCTCAGGGCCCCGCCTGTGGGTTTCTGAGCCTGCAGCTAGTCAGTTATAGGAGTAGAAAGCCCAGTCTTTCTCCCAAGGCGCTGCCGGTGGTTTCGAACCTCCACCCATGCAGATGGCTGCCCAGTGTGTCACCACTCCACCACCGGGGCTCCTGCGTGGTCGTTGAAACCCATCGAAGCAACCCATCTCACTGAGGACCTTCCTCCTTTTCACGGCCCCTCTACTTTAGCCGGCCTGATGTCCGTCTTCAGGGACTGGCTTCTCCCGACCACATGTCCAAAGTGTGTAAGACGAAGCCCTGCCATCCTTGCCTCTCAGGAACATGCTGGCGGTACATCTTCCAAGACGGATTGGTTTGTTCTTTGGGCAGTCCGTGATACTGTGGATAGTCTTCACCAGCATCCTAATTCAAAGACAGTGATTCTTTTTCGGTCTTCCTTCCTTATTCAGGGTCCAACTTCTGCATGCGCTTGAGGTGATTAAAACACTCGTGAGGATGGCACGGACCAGGTCGTGTTTTGTTTTGTTTTGTTTTGTTTTGTTTTGTTTTGTTTTGTTGTGCAGACGATCCCTCTGATCCACGATGCGGATCAACACAGAACAACAACAGTGACAAAAGGCAGTGTCGTGGGTCAGCCCACCTCAGGCCTCCAAGTAACATCCTTGTTTTTCAACACTTTAAAGAGCTCATGTGCAGGTTTTCCCAATGCAACGTGTCCTTTGCTCTCTTGATGGCTGCTTCCCTGAGCGCTGATGGTGGATCCAAGCCCAGACAAAATCCGTGTCAACTTCAATCTCTTGCCACTTATCATGACGTTACCTGGTGGTCCAGTTTGGCTTTCTTGACACTGAGTCTTCATCCATACCGAAGCTGGGAATCCTTGACCTTCAACCTCAAGTGACTCAAGACCTACTCGTTGTCAGCAAGCAAGGTTGTGTTGTCTGCATATCACAGGTTATTAATAAGCCTTCCTCCAATCCTAGTTTTGTTTTTCTTCGTATAGGCCAGCTTCTCTGATGGTTTGCTCAGCATGCAGATTGAAGAACTGTGGTGAGGAAATGCAACCCCGAGGCACACTTCTCCCTTTCCCCATCCTAAACCCCTCTTGTCTGCTGGCACAGCCGCCTCTTGATCTGGGACTAGATGGCACATGAGCACACTGAAGTGTTCTGGCATCCCCAGCCTCCTCCAGATCGTATATAGTTGATGATGGCCCACACGGCAGAATGCCTAGACGTAGTCGACAAACCATAGATAGCCCGCTTTCTGGCACTCTGCTTTCAGCCAAGATCTCTCCTCGGGCATCAGCAATGACATCCCTTATTCCAAGCCCTCTTCTGAATCCAGCCTGAACCTCGGCATCTCCCTCTCGAGGTACTGCTGCAGCCGTTGTTGGAAGAGCTTCAGCAAAGTTTTATTTGCCTGTGGTGGACATCAGCAGCACCGTCCCACACGTTGAGCATTCTGTCGGACCATGTCTTTGGAAGGGGTTCACATAGAGCTCTCTACAGGGATCTCTCAGTCAGTTGGCCAAATAACTGTCTTCCAAATTTCTTCACATAGACCAGTGCTTCATCAGCCTGGTGAAACATTTCAGCTGGTATGGCATCCAGCCCTGAAGTCTTCTTTGGGCCACATAGAAAGAATAGGCTGTCAACTTCAGGAGAATTAGCCACAAAAGTCTTATGGATACCATTACTGTGGTAAGATCATAGAATAAACTGGGGGTGGGGGGTGGGACTCATTGCGATTGAGTCCATTCGGACTCATAGCAAGCCTTCAGGACAGAGAAGAAGTGCATCTGCGGGTTTCCAAGACGATAACCCTTTGTAGGACTAGGGAGCCTCCTCTTCTTCCCAGAGAGCTGCTGATGGATTCGAACCTCTGCCGTTATGGCTAGCAGTTCAACGTGCAATCACCACACGGCCAGGGCTCCCAGCTCATAGAGGAGTAAAGATCACACGCGTCCTTCACCCTTGGTTTTGCAGGTGAGAAACCTAGAGTCCAAAGAACGGGGTACCAACCCCAGAAGTGAGATCCTTGAGCGCCCACTCCTCGGCAGAGGGGCGGGTGGTTTCAAACCACTGGCCTTGCAGGTAGCAGCCCAATGTGGAACCGCCATCGCACCAGAGCACCTTCAAAAGCTGTCAGGCTGCAGGGTATTTCGGAGCGAGGCTGAGGGTTGCAGCAGGGCCTCAACAGAGGCAAGTTCACTTGTAGATGCTCGGTAGGAGACGGAATGTCAATGTTCACATTTTGCTAGAAAATCATTTCACGAGCAAGTGTGGCTTCAGACACTTTTGTGGATGTCCTCGCATCTGACGTGTGGGCCGCTCTGCGATGAGGCTTTGTACTGCCACAAAGAGGCGCCGTCCCAGAAACCCAGCCTGTGACCCTCCACACCCCAGGGCTCACGCCCCTTCCATTGGGTGATTTCCATCTTGCTGGGTAAGAATGGACAAATCCCTGTTATTCCATGATGGAGTCGTACTTTCTTGCATGTAAAAAAAAAGTTCCTCTATTTTAGAAAATCACAAGATTCTAAATTGGTGGTCCTCAGCCTTCCTACGGCTGCAACTCTTCAATACAGTTCCTCGTGTTGCAGTGATCCCTCAATGGCTAGATTATTTTCCCTGTTACTTCGTCACTGTCATTTCTCTACTGCTGTGAATAGGGTGACTCCTATGAAAGGGTCGTTTGACCCCCAAAGCAGTTGGGACCCAGAGGTTGATAATCACTTTTCTAGAGAATTCACTGCCCCTGATCCTTTTTCTCCCAACTTAATGGGTGACTGGGACCCCCAAGAATAGAACTTCACATACGGAGTCCCCACAGACTGCACCACTCACCGTCCTTTATTCAGCATGGAGGGCTGGCCTCCAGCAAGGACAGCTGATAGGTCTTCCTCCCTCATGCCTTCCATGGGGCGGGAAGGCCAGTGGGCAGGCCAACCCATCCACGCACACACTTTTCCCCGGAGGGCCTTTTCCACAGAGGACGGAGGTGGACTTTTGCTCAACCTGAGATCAGCCAGTGCAGGCATTTGGACAGCCTGGGAGGGATCATGAGACAGGTGTATTCGTCATGCTGTCGCCATGCAGGCCCCACAACAGTGGGGAGTCACACTGCAGTGCTGCACCCGTCCTTTCTCCCCATCACAGGCAATGGCCAGGGGCTGCCTTTGGATGAAAGGACATGCCTGTCCGCTGTGCGCACCCTACCCCCCTCAGGAAGTATGCACTTCGAAGCAAGGCGGTGCTGAGGAGACAGCATGCCCCAGAGATTGGCCGAGGGGCTCTTTGTGTAAATAGCACACCTCATTCCTTGCAAAGACAGCAGCTGTGGAAGGGGGGCGGTGTGTGCTGCTGTCTCCATGCCACAGAGAAGACCAGGAAAGTTCACAGTGTCACCCCCACCGGGAAGGAGTGAAGCAGGAACTGGCATCCAGAAGCTGTGCTGGGGGATGTCCACACCTTCAGAACAGGTGAGGGGAGGGGGGGTTTGGAGACAGTGGCCTGCGGTCAGGAAAGCCCTGGGGGAGTTTGGCCTGAAGTCCCTCTAGGACACTGGTTCTCAACCTTTCTGATGTGGCAACCCTTTAATACAGTTCCTGGTGTTATGGTGACCCCACCCCCAACCATAACATTATTTTCATTGATACTTCATCACTGCTACTGTTATGAATCAGACGAACCCTGGGAAAGGGTCGTTCAACCCCAAAGGGGTCAAGACCCACAGGTTGAGAACCACAGCTCACATGGGCTACGTGACTCCTCCCCATCTGCAGGTGTGTCCACAGCCACTCCGGGGCATAGTGGCATCCCCTTCTCCTTCTCTGTCTTGCCCAAGGACTTTCCTCTAAGGCTTTAGGAGCCCAGAGCTCCATGGGGAAGCACCTTCTGGAGCAAACAGCCCTGGCATCTCTCCTGTAAGGTCACAGAGGTCCCATAGAAAATGGTGACAATGGTAATAGTGGTGGGGAGGGGTGGAGGTGGAGGTGGTGGAAGTAGTGAAGGTGATGGTGGTA
>PVJH01037805.1:0-17641 GCA_004026705.1 Nesogale talazaci | reverse complement strand
CTTTTCTATTTTGAGTATTTTAGTTCTGACAGAGAAATCAGGAGACATAAAAAATAAGTCAGGCATATTTTAACCTTTACGTTTTTCAGCTTTTTGTAGGGTCTTGCAAAAAAAAAAAAAAGACAATGGAAAAATAGCAAAAGGGAAAAATATTTAGAATGTGTAGAATACTATTTTCAAATAATTTGACTATATACCAAAACAAACTAAAGAATAAATTCAAGTTTTTGATAATGTCTAAGAAAGGGGCTCTGAAACAAAATGAGCAACTGAACATTCTCGTTTTATTATGTACCAAGTATAACAAAAGAGAAATTTGAGTTTAAAAAAGTTTTCTTCACAAAGAAACATTGATTAAACTAAAGAAGGTGTATACTTATAAAATATTTAAAACTTATTTCTAAAAGAACTGCTACATATGTCTGTGTGAACAAATGAACATTCATTAATTTTATGAAAAGAAAATGTTAGACTTATGAAGATATTAATTCCTTTCAAGATAATTCATAAATATACTGAAATTACAGTAAAGCTAATATATGTTTTGTAACAGAAACTAACAAGCTTATTTTTTATTTTTATCCATAGGAGCAATAACAAGATATCAAATGGGTTGCAGAGAAAGTAAAATGAGAGAGTAGAGGAAAGACATGCTACCAGTTGCAAAACACATATTTCCCATAATGACATTATTCAGCATACAACATTTGATAGATGATTACATCTAGAACTAAAAAAGAACCCTGTATGTATGAAAATTTAGTATTTATTAAAGGTAGTATAACAATAAATCATAGTAAATTAAAAGTTAAGAAAAATTTTGGAAAATTATTCTTTTAGAAAGCATACATATAAAATGGGAGGGTGGCTAGTTTGACGTATTGGATGCTGAGTTGATGGTGAAAATGAACCTGTCAGTCAATTCAGACAAAAAAATCCAAAATCACATTATTCATATACATATTTATACATTGACAAACAGATATGCAATAAATAAGTAATGTCGAATAGATTAAAAATGTCACTGAAATAAGAATCAAAATCTATTGACTGTTGAGTGGCACAGGTCTTTCCAGACAAAACACACAAGCTAAACTCACTGTCGTTGAGTGGATTCTGACTCAGAGTGACCCTGTAGGCCCGGGGAGAATGGCCTCTGTGAGTTTCCCAAACTTTCGCTCTTTATCAGAGTAGAATGCCCCCTATGTCTCCCGTGGGCAGGTTGGTGGTTTCAAACTGCTGACCTTGCAGCCAGCAGTCCAACATATAAGCACTGACTGCAGCAGCAGGGCTCCTTCTCCTATACAGACAACCTCTAACATCACTAAGAAAAGATACACAAGGCTCTAGTAAAGTCTACAAAATACACCATGCACAAAGTTATATTAAAAGACTAAACAATAAACTTTGAAACAAAATATGCACATTAAAACAAAGGGAAGCCTATATTTTACCTTTTAGGAAAATTTTCAAAGGATATAATGTTAAAGTTTAATGACATGACAAGATGAGTAAGGTCAAGAGAAAATCAAGTCATTAGATGTTTTGGGTAACTCAGCATTTTCATTCCTTATGTGGAGCTCTAACGGTGCGTGTTCGTGCTTATCTGTGCTGTGGATGTGTGGCGTGGAGGTACCTCTAGAGGCTCTCTGCCTTCCCTCGGAACCTGCTGATCAGGGACCACATTAGGTGTCAAGAGCGTGCAGCATCCTTCACTCGTTAGCAGTGGGTGCTTCAACGCTAATCTGCCAGGTTTGAATCCTTGCCTTATTAATTAATGTGAGAACAAAAGCAAACTACATAGCTTTTCTGTGACTAGGTTTGTACATTTCTAAATGGGGATATTCATTATTCATATTTTATAGGGTCTAGCAGAGATTAGATCAAATTTAAAACCATAAAAAGAGTTAAAGCAGTGGACCAGGCTAGCTAACAAACTAAAAGTAACTGCATGATTAGGAAACTAGTTATTATGGACAGACCATGTTCATATAGGATTGCTCTATTTCAATGGATGAAATAAGTATTCTGATTATTTTTACCTTGCGTAGTCTCATATTCTCTTATTTCGTGTTCAACTTTTGATAGAACTCTTTTTGTAGCTAAATTGCAAGTCAAGGCCAAATGTGATGGGTACATGAGAAACTTTTAAGTATGTCTATAGAATGAAGGAAAAAAGTGAAATATTGGCTTGTTTAGCCATATTTTTTCTCAATTTTTAAATTCTGTTTTGATTCTAGAAACTTTCAAACATATACAAAAGTACAGAAAACTGTACATAAAATCCTTAATTACTTAGCAATAATGTTCAATTTTGATCAATCAGCTTACTTTAGCATTTGTTTATAATGGCTAAGTATGCTTCAAAATATTTCTTAAACCTCTTTATTGAAAGTGTGGATGGAAATAAGCATTATTATCCATGTCTGAAGTTGGAACATAACTTTCTTCCTTGGGAATCTGTGCCATAGCGAATAAGCATTTGGCTAAGAGTAGTTACTGATTGGAGGTGGGGATTTAGAAGAAGCAGAAGAAGTGTTTAGGGGAGAATTTTCACATTTCCCCCAAAACATTGCAATTGTTCTTCTATATTTTGCTCCTTCTAACTTAGCAAATTTAGAGCCTGCTGGTGGAGTGGGTGAAACCTTGGGCTGCTAAACCCAAAGCTAGCAGTTCTACAACACAGGCTGCTGGGGAGAAAAAAGAGGCTTTCTTCTCCAGTAAAGAGTTACTGTCTGAGAAGCCCACAGGGTCAGTTCTGCTCTGTCCTAGAGGGTCCTCAAGACTCAGATCCTACTCATGGCATGGACTTTGGTTTGGGAATTGGACCACTGATTTGTTGCCTAGAATTAAACTGAATCATATGTTGAAGTTACCCCCTTCTTTCATGAAATTATTGTGCTGTCTTTAATAATTTAATGATCTGTTTCGACAAACTTGTCTCTGTATGATAGACATGGTGCCCTTTCTTCTTCTGGTGAGTATCTCTTACCTCTAAGAAATAACTATCACTTATCTCTTTCATCTGTAATCACAAATTACTGGACAGTTATCAGGAGTTTATTGCCAGTTATTTCAATGAATGAGGAATGAAATAAACTTAAACTGATACTCCCACACCTGAATTAGCACACAAACAATGCATTCACCCTCTGAAATAAGAGAGGCGAGTAAAAAGACGGGCGCACTTTGGCTGTGGACTTTAGGAATATCTCTGGAGCTCTGCTGATGCAGTGGGTTACACGTGAAGCTGCTCACTGTACAGTCAGGCATTCAGACACACCAGCTGCCTTGTAGGAGTTAAAGAACAGGTGGTCTACAGTAAAATTTATGGCTTCAGAAACCCAGAGGAGCCTTTGTACAGAGTCCTCATGAGAAGGAATTGACTCAATGCAGTGAGCTTGGTTTTGAGTCTGGGAGTGGATGACCAGGTTCAAGAGCCAGTCAACCCATCCCAATGGAGAAGGATCAATCCAGTGTGCTAGGGAACTGCAAGCCAGCACGCCCAGAGAAGCGTCTTCACATGGCCTTGAGCAGATGTCCAACCACAAGAAGACCCTTGCCCTTGCTACTCCCCAAGTGAAAACCCAAGAGGCTAAGGGTAATTAAAAAGGAAGATCCAGAAGGGGAACCATTGATGCAGTTAGGGGCAGAAAATTAGCAGATGTGATTTTGATGTGAAAAGAGAGACCTCAAGTTTCCATAAGTCTTCTGAAATTCTCCATTTATAGCTTAATGCTCCTCTTAGAAAAGAATGACAGAATTTATGAATCTATCATGCAGGAGAAGATGCACAGAAGGGCACAGAATCTCTCTAGAAGTCAGGCGAGAAGCAGATAGGAACAAGAGAATGACAGCGAAGTCCATCGTAAGAGCCAGAATCGAGATTTCAGACTCCTAAACTGATTAATTTTTCCCCTCCTCCTCTCAACCTCCTCACCTGGAGAACTGGCATGCACAAGCACTGAATGTGGATTCATAAACAAAAAGGTAAATAACCAGTAAAGAGAGGTGGCGTTCCTTTAGTCTGTGAATTAATATCCCAAGTAGCCACCTGCATGGCTGTTTTGCAAATATTCCTGAAGACTGAGACATCCTCTGGACCGAATCTTATATGATCACAATTCCTTCAACATGATTTAATTGAAGGATTTAAATCAAAATTTACCAGAACAAATAACTCTCCCCAGCTTTAAGAATTTTTCTGGAAGCAAGTCTTTTAACCTGAGGTTTAATCTAATCTAATAGCAGGTGATGTAAACATGGCAGTCCCTGAGGAGCAATCATTGCTGTTAATTTTTAAACCTTTATGCACTCAGATATACCTTGGGGTATTTTTTAATTGTGATCAAAGGCTGAATGCCAGAACTTTATCCAATTCAATTACTACATTAATGCTTCTTAAACTAATGTTTATAGGCCTCTTAGTCTCCAAATTCTGTATTAGAATGAAATTCTGGCTCTGACTGAAGTGAGGGTCTATGAAGAATTGGTTCTCAAATACACAACTATGTCAGTGATAATTGTACCATAAACAATAGACAACTTCCTTATAATATTGCTTGTGAAACTATATCAAATAACTTTAGTACCTTTACCTTTAATAGATTTGTCTCTATTACCTTAAAGTAGCATTCAAATTTTCTGAACTATAATTTCAATAAACACAGCTTGAGTGTACTTTTCAATGAATATTTCATCTGGTTTCATGGAGGATTTCTGAAAGAATTTGCTCCCTGTCTTTTAGTGATCTAGGTCTTGTGTGACAGGCTGCCTAGATTTGGGGGTTTGTTTTTCTGGGATATACAGGTTTCTTCACAGGTCCTATCAAAGAGACCCAGTTTGACCTTGCTGAGTAAGTTAGACTTGGCCTTTAACAAACCTGATGCTGATGACATGAAACTGAAACACTCTAGTGTGAGAAGAAGCACAGGGTTCCTTTCCCCAGGTTGTGCAGTTGAGAGTCATTGGATTTGGTTCAAATCTCTGTTGTTCTGAGATTGCCTGTTTATTGACAACTTGAGTCTGCAACTATTTGCAGTTTTCAAGTGTTCTTTGCTGTCTGTGACATGTTTTAGTTCTGCAGATAAATGCTTTTGCACTGTGCTCTGTGTCTAACACTTACTGTCTTTTTAAATATTGTTCTGCCAATTAAATATTGAATCTATATAGGTGAGCTTTCATATATTTTAGTCTAAAGGGTTATACAGGATTTTTAGATGTATACCATTGACTAAGCTAATATTATTCTTTAAATGCAAAGTGTTGCATAGAGGTTATTTAAAACGTATCTCAAACTGATAGTTCTGCTTCTAAAGTGGATCATAAATATATGTGTGCCTTAGACATCTATGATCCTTGAACTTATACTTGATCAATGTCCTGCCTTAAGAAGTATATTTTCTTATGATGTGGCCCTGTTCAATATGCAATCCTTTATGCATTGACTACCAAAGATGTAAGTGCATGGCAAAGTGTGGCAAAGAAATCAGATGGTGCCCAGCTATCAGAAAGATTGGTGTGTGGGGTCTTAAAGGCTTGTCCAAATATAAGCAGTCACTAAGTAAAGTGTCAGCTAAGGCAAAGTCCACACAGATGGGGCACAGCAATGTCTGTGGTCAAATGATTATTAATGGTTCAATTCATGATCATAGGGAAATAGTATTCCTGCTTAAATTCTTGGTACTTTTTAAAGATTATGCCGGTGGGGCACCAAGTGCATTGTGAAATTCTCACATAACGGAGTCCCTAATGGGTTCTTTCTGATCATCAGCCATGCATTTTTCCATCCTAAATATAGATGTGGAATAATTTAGATCAGAAGTAGGGACATGATAGAGGAGACATGAAGAGTTTACTCCTATTATTTTAAGATGAAATAGAACATAGTTAAGAAAAATCTTGCTTAAGAGAATCATATAATTTGATGGGACAGAATGTAACTACAAATCTACCTTAACGGTACCTAAACTGAACCCCTCTAATTTGTCTCACAGGTTATTCTGTGATTGTGTACAGGCACAAATTCTCAAAGATACTCGCTAAGTTAAAGACTCAATTCCTGGTGGCGTAGTGGTTGTGCACGGGAATGCAGCCCACTGGGATGGAGGTTCAATTCCAGCAGTGGCTCCACAGGAGCAAAGACTGGGCCTCTTACTCCCACCACCAGAGGGCAGTGGTGCCCCAAAAACAAACACACACACACACACACACAAAAACTCAATTACTATCTGCATGCAATGACTCTTTCCCTCCCCATTCATTAAGAGGCAGAACCTGAATAACCATACTGTCTCCTCAAGATTTAGGAGCTCTATAACAAGATCATTGTTAAAACAAAACCTTGTTTTCCCAGGTTGTGCCTGTCATTCCAAGATTTGTGTCTGTCTGAAAAAAAAAGTTTATTCACTCAACATATATGTGTGTACTGAAAAATTGGTTTTACTCTGTATTTGGTGTGTGTGTGTGTGTGTGTGTGTGTGTGTGTGAGTGAGTGAGAGAGAGAGAGAGAGAGCGCGCACAAAGAGATGGAGAGACAAACGTATGGTTTCTCTAATCTGGCAGCAGTGGGCAGGCAGTACAGGCCCTCTTTACATCCACCCTCAAACAGAATTAAGACTGCTTTCAGGTGATCCTATTAACACATTCATCAAACAGATCAGATTTTAAATTTTCAAATAATTCTTCCCTTTTATCAATTGTTTCCATGAAAATCTTTGATCACCTATCTGAATTATGATTTCTTCTGCATGGACGTTTCACCTCAATTTCCTTTGCATGACACTTTAAGACCCCGAACACTGTTTTGTCTTGAGTAACTGGGTATCAGCCTTTGCCTTCACTCTGCCTAGGTTAAACATCACTCTGCACTGATCTTTCAGGAAAGGCCAGTGTGGAGCAGGGCCATAGGAGAGGAGCTACTTTGTTGTGATGTCAATAGGAAGCCTTTAGATGGACTAGGTGTCATTTGTGCACAGGAGTTGCTTCATTGGTAACATTTTAATTCTGCAAGACAAAGCCAGACCCGACCAAATTCCCTGCCTTAGAGTCAAAGTTTCCTCCTGGAAACCCCTTGTGAGTTCTTGAGATTGGAGCCGCTTCCCGAAGTGGAGAGCAGTTTGTCTCCTGGGAAGCTGCTGGTAGTTTCTGACTGCCAAATATTTAGTACAGATCCCAACATATAGCCAACCATTACCTCACCAGGACTCCCTTTCTCAGGGTCAAGGGTTTGACAGTAACATTTATTTTTGTTTTGTTTTGTTTGTTTCTTTGTTTTGTGGCATCACTGCTCTGGTGGGAGTAGGAGACAGTAACACTTATAAAATATCTAATTTTTACAGATAAAATCACCATCAGTATAATAAGCACTGCTAACAAACTATATCTAATCCAAAGCCTATGCTCATACCACTTATAAAGGTGTTCACTGAAGTATAGCAGGAAGAAGTAGCAATGGCTCTTACTCCTCCACGCTTGGCAAACAACAAAACTAAGACAATATGCTATTGGAGGTTACTTTAGCCATGGAGTTTGAAGACTTCCTGAGCGGATGTAGGATCAGGAATATCTTTAACCCTCTTTTCTCTAAGGGAAAAGCGAGTAAACCTGAGTGCCATGGACAGTCCCAGGAATTTTATGGGAAAACCAGCAATCGGATGAACTGACCATCAAAAGATTGAATTAAATTGACAAGGCATTTTTTTAATGCCATGACTTCAGTAATGAGCAAAGACTTAAGAAACTCTTTAGAGTTGGGGGGGAAACAGGCAAGAAAAAGCAAAGATGGGCAACCAGGATTTTCAATAACAAAGAATCAATTACTGAGAACAAAGCAAAAGAATTTACTGTCATCGAGTCCTTTCTGACGCATGTGACCTTACAGGGTAGGGAGGAACTGCTCATGTGGGTTTTCTGAGCTGATGAATCTTTATGAAAGTAGATAGTCTTCGGAGGTTCAATTCCAGTAGTGGGGCTTGGCCTCCTACTCCCACCACTGGAGAGCAGTGATGCCCCCCCCCCCCAAAAAAAAAGAAAGTAGATAGTCTCATCTTTTGCCCACGGAACAGCTGGTTGATTTGAACTACTGTGGTAAGCCTCTCAAGATGCAGCCTACTACACTACCATGGCAACAAAGAATAAAAGATAGAGTAATCTTTTAACCAGGGCAGTTAATGTTTAGCATTAAATGGAAGATTTAGATTTACAGTCAACAAACAAAATACAGAGAATATTGCCAAACAAAGCAATAGTAACAAACAGCGGGAAGAAAAGACCAAATATTTTAACAACTTCACTGGAGCCTTGAACTATGTTCTTGGGCTAGTTGTCTACTTTTCACACAATTGTCTGTTTCTTGGAGAGGTTGTTTGTGTGAGGTGGCATCAAGTTCGAGCTCATAATGATCCTGTGCACCAGAGAATGAAGCACTACCAGGTTCTTTACCATCCTCCAATTGT
Organism: Nesogale talazaci; assembly: GCA_004026705.1. Lineage (NCBI taxonomy): Eukaryota > Metazoa > Chordata > Mammalia > Afrosoricida > Tenrecidae > Nesogale > Nesogale talazaci. The sequence goes on along the minus strand of PVJH01037805.1, from coordinate 9,185 downwards.
TCTTAGATTTGAGCTTATAGTTGATGCCACTGTGTCAATTCATGTCATCAAGAGTTTTCCTCTGTTCACCAGCTCTCTATTTTACCAAACATAATAACCATTTGCGGATAAATGTGAGTGGGTGTGTATACCTGAGAGGCTCCATTTTCCAAACATTTTCCTAAACGCTGCCTTTTAAAGGTGTTGAGTCACTTGGAATGTCTTCTCCTCGATTTTATATATATGAAGATCATGGCACCTGAGAGGCTCTATCTTCCAAATGTTTTCCTTAATGCCTGCTTTACATCCTTGTTCCTCAGGCTGTAAATGAATGGGTTCATCATGGATGTTATGACTGAATAGAACACAGAGATCACTTTATCCCCTTCATTCATCTTTTTGGAGTTTGGTCTCATGTAAGTGAATATTGTTGATCCATAAAAAAAGACAACCACAACAAAATGGGAGCCACAAGTTGAGAAGACTTTTAGCTTCCCCTCCTGTGACTGCATCTGAATCACGGTGGAGATTATATTCCAGTAGGAGACAAGGATGAGAGAGACAGGAACCAGGAGAATAATCACTCCCATTGAAAAGAGGGCCATCTCCGCTTTGTAGGTATCTGCAGAAGCCAGTTTCAAGAGTGCAGGAGGCTCACAGAAATAGTGATTAATTATATTCTTTCCCTTGTATGGGAGACACAAAGTAAATGTAGAATCTACCACAGCTACAAATGACCCAGTGGCCCAGGACACTAAGGCCAACTGTATACAAACCCTGTGGGTCATGATGGTAGAATAGTGCAGGGGCTTGCAGACAACTACGTAACGGTCGTAGGACATCACTGCCAGTAGCAAACTCTCAGTAGCTCCAGCTACTAAGAAGAAGAACATCTGAGTTGAGCATCCAGCAAAGGAAATGGCCTTTCTTGTCACTAGAAAGTGGACTAGCGTCTGAGGAACAATGCTTGTAGAGAAACAGAGGTCGGCAAAAGACAGGTTCTTAAGGAAGAAGTACATGGGAGTGTGAAGTCGAGAGTCAGCATGAATTAAGAGTATGATGAGCAGGTTCCCAAAGGCAGTCAGTAGGTAGATGATGAGAAATATCATAAATAGTAGGATCTGAGTCTGCTGATCTGAAGAAAGGCCCAGCAAGATGAATTCAGTTACGTAGGTTTGATTTTCTTTGCCCATTAATGCTTATTTTTTGCTTAGACATCAGTATTAACAGAATAAACAAATATTGACTATGATCCAGCACCAAATCCTAAAAGTAAAGGTGTCTTTGGAAGATTTATATTTGTTACACTTCATTTTATAAAAATTCGTATGTAGCTACAGAAGCTATGTGATTGGTAGGCACAGCAACACCAGAAATGTGTCCCCCTTGTGATCTTTGCTGTCAGGGAAATACCAATTATACATCTATAATATACTTATTACATATAAACTGTTAAGAAATTACTCCATAAAAGATTGCATAGTATCTCTCTCAACTACACAAGATGCTAACAGACTAGAAAATCCTAAGCAGTCTTTCTTTTACTAGAGAGGTTGGGTTGTTCTTTTCATTTTTTGTTTTTCCTAGTTTGCTTTTCAAACAAAGGACCTTAGTTTTCATATCACTAGGGTAAAGAAATGTTTGTATTGTAGCTCAAAGTGATTCCTTATCTTTTCAAGTAAGACAGGAAATTTTGAGACTGTTTCAGACCAGGTTAGAATTCACTGTACCAGTCCTTTCTGAAATTCTTCACTGGACTAGTGAGTCAAGACTTTGTGAATGTATTCAAATGTAAGTGATGATAGTACTTGATCTTCATGGATCCAAGTGGATGTTGATGAGGTCAGACTCAGGTAACACTGCACACTATTGTAATAGAGGGGCCCTTCATGGATTAGAGGACCCTAGCTTCCATAACAGCTGTCTGCATTTTTGCAATACCTTATCTGGCATAACACTGTTCAACTTCATTTATGCTGCAGTTAGTAGTAGAGTATGCAATCAACTGGATGAGTACCTCTGTGGGAAATCCCGTCGCTAGCCCAGTTCTCTAAAGTCAGGATAGAAACACCATTCATCGCTGATACATTGCTCAATTCCAGCAAGATGCAAGGAACAAGATGACTGAACTGCGGCTATTGGAGAAGTAGATTAGGAGAAAAAAGGGACAATGGTAGGGTCACAGGCATATTGTTGGCTCTCAAACCTAGATTCTAATTTCCCTTGGAAAGAAATTGAAGTGCTAATTCTAGAACCACCAATTACAACAAAGAAAGGGACTCATGACAGAAACTCAGTTCTTTTGGCAGTTCCCTCTTTGGATAGGCAAGTAAGCTATTGCAAATATTTAAGGGTTTCTTCACATACAATATCCCGTGTCTAGTTGACTATAGAGAAGAAATATGAAGAAAGCAAGTGTGTCCAGAACACAGGCTTCTGAGCCACGAAGGATGATTTGATTTCACGATCACTCTGAAACAGGGTCCATGCTGAGACTACAGGAATACCCACTATCTTTGAGGACTGAAGACAGCCAAGTTAAGAAATACTTCGAAAGACTAGCATAACCAAAGTGGGGGAACCCTTCTCATTAGATTCAGTGTGCAGAGAATACACAGAGGATTGCTGGAAACGTCTGTGATAGCAATAGCCAGGATGATCTTTTCTTATATGGCAAGAGTTTTAAAACTGAGTTTTTATGGCATTCATGGCAGATGAAGCAGATTGGGTTACCACCAGTATTTTTAAAAACTGAAATGGAAAAGAATATATGATCTCTTACAATAATAAAAATATTGTTGGAAGAAAATATTTATTTTAATGATATGTGTCTATGTGTTGTATTGGTATTCTGGGCTATACCATAGGAATCAATAAGATAATGTTATCGACCCAATACTCCAATAATCATGATCACATTTCACTGCTTTATTTCTTTATTTTTTCCCACTGTTTCTTAATGAGATAAAAATGTATATAGTTTACATATGAAATTTGGTGCATATGTAATATGTAGGTAAACATATACTTATCAATTGCCACAGTTATTTGTTTATAAGTCTGCCTCTGACAAGGCTGAATGTCTTCAGGGTAATAACCCTATCTCCCTCTATGCATTTGTTTTGTTCCTGGGGAATCAATTCTGACTAATGACAACCCTACAATTTCCCTGAATGAATTGTTGATGGAATGACTGAATGAATGAATGCATCCCAGAATGAATGAATTCCTGTTCACACACATGCACACACAGACACTACCATACATATGCATGAGAACTCTCTTATGCATTAATAACCCTCCCAAGTGAATGGCAGCACATACTGGGCAATATAGATAAATTCCTTTCAGTGAATAGGTTGCATGATCAAGCAGAAGGAAGAATGCAATGTGGGTATGATAACTGTGCCACTGGTGTAGACACAAGGGCACCAGTAGCAGTTCTTTGAGTAGAAAGAGGACCTCAAATTGTAACCCCTTTCCCTCGCCCACTTAGCCCCAGAGAGGGTGTTTCCATGTGGTCACACCCAGAATATTAAGGCACTGGAGAAATCAGTACCACCCACATATGCAATATTATCACTCATCCAGCTCTGGCTTCTTCCCACCTACCAACCAACGTATAAGTAGCAAAAAGTTCTGTCATACATCTCAGACTGTCTTCTGTGAGCCCAGTGGGTATCAACAAGAGAAACATTTGAGGAGAGTGAAAGAGGAAGAGAGTACTAAAAATGAAAGAGTTTAAAGATCAGAGAACAGGAGAGATTCTCATCATTGAAAAATGATAGTTTGAATCACCATAGTTCTGTTAGATTATGGAAAAGAAGAGGAAAAGGAAAGTCTCCTCTTCCAAATAGACTGTGGGATGTAAGAATGTGGTCTTTCTTCCAGGATTGACTCAGGATTTCTCATTGTTGGGAGCCTTGATCCTTTCAGCATCTCCCTCCTTCTTACCTGTAAGCCTGGGGTGAGCTTCCCTAGAGTTGAGGAGGTCCAAGTGAGGAGACTTCACATAGAATGAAGTGGAGTGAGATCCAAAAATACACACAGTAGATACAGAGTGTGAAACTGAAGCCCCCTGATCCTCAGCTCTCTCTACTGACAGCTAGGCAGGAACTCATCTTTGGAGCAGATTCCATCCACTCTGGAGTGTTTCTTGACTGATGTCAGCACTTGCTTTGAAACATTCCCAGAAAGAAATGCTTTAAAGATACGGTGAAGTAAACAAGACATTCCCCTGGGTTCTTCTTAGAAACAGTTCACTTTATGACTTCTACAGACAATGAGTTGCCTTGGGATATTTCATAATTTCTCTGGTAGCTAAGGAATGAATTCCACAAATGTACATTAATTTGCAACCGTTCCTAAAAAAGAAAAAAAAATTGAAGGCTCTAGTCCAAGAAACAACCTTTACTTCTCATGTGGAGTAAAGACAAAAGGACAACCTTTCATTTAAATCCTCAGAAAAATCATAATTTGCACCTCTATCCAGTTCTCTATTAAAAGCATTGTTGGTTTGAGGATGCAGCAGTATCTGTTAAAACAATATGAGATTACCTTAAGTAAGGACACATATAAGAAAACTACAGACATAGCTGTAGCTTTTCAGAAAAAGAATTTGACTATGTATTCATAGTCATAAAGAGAGAATACTTGAGAAATGTTGTCACTTCAAACTAATACAATCTAACGTTTATTTTTGTTTAATATCTTATTTCTGCCTTTTCTCTTTCTTCAAAGGGACCTGTAATCAATATTTAAAATAATGACATCCTGTGTGCTTGGGGTTAGGATTGTAAAGTGAAAAATGAACATTTCTTAATTAGAATCATAGAGAATGTTGTCCAGGAGTATGGATCAGAGAAATGGATCACAGAAAAGCAGATAGAAACAAAACTGTCCCTAAGGGTAAGCTAGAACTTGTCTCTAGTATGAAAAATGTTCAGAATTCTGAAACTGTGGAAGAAAAGAGCAGGAGTTACAGACATTAATATGTATAGTATCTGGGCAGAGGGACATCTTCCTAATACCCTATTGAGGACCCCCATCATCCCCTTATTTCTTAGGCTATAGATAAGAGGGTCTAGGGCAGGAGTAATAACCATATAAAATTCAGAGAGGATGTTGTCCTGCTGAGGAGGGTGGTAGGAACTTGGCAAGATGTACATAAACGTGGCTGCTCCATAGTACGTTCCTAGAAGAACATGTGACAAGGGCTTTCTGCCTTCCCTCACCCAAGGATATGTGGAGGACAGCAATGAGGACTAATGTGTAGGAAGCAAGAATAATAGCTAGGGGAGGCAGGAGAAATGTACCCATCACATATACCATGGACTCATATGTTGAGGCATCAGCACACGGCAACTTCAGTAGAGGTGGGCTCTCACAGAGCAGGTGGTCAATTTGCCGGGACATGCAGAAAGGGAAGTGCATAGTGTATGAGGTGTGTATGAGAGCATTCAGAGATGCCAGAGTCTAGGAGGTGGCCACCATGAACCGGCAGACTCTTTGTCTCATAAGCACCATGTAGTTCAGAGGATGACAAATGGCCTCATAACTGTCATAGGCCATGAAGGCCAATAGAATGTCCTCGGCACCACCTAGTGTGAGAACCATAAACATCTGAAAAGCACAGCCTTCAAAGGAGATGGTGTTCTCCTCACGCAGATAATCCAGAAGGGTTTTGGGAGTCAAAACACTTGCAAATAGAAGGTCCATGAGAGAGAGCTGGCTGTGCAGAAGACACATTGGCATGTGAAGCCTGACATCCTTTGTGACGACCAGGAGCAGAATGCCACTGCTGGTCAGGGTCAGCGTGTACGAGATTGCAATTGTGGCACAGAGCAGTTCCGAAGACCCAGTGTCCTTCAGAATCCCCATCAAGATGAAGCCGCTTCCCAAGGTGGGGTTCCAGAGATCCCTTCTGTATTCTGTGGTTTCTTTGGTTTCTGGAATTACAGAAAAGCCAGATGCTGTAGGACTCACGTGGTCAGTGGGGAACTTTGGTGCTATAATGTTCCAGCCCCCTGCCAGCAGGAGTCAAGCATCTCATTATCTCACAGTAGATCACGCATGAGTTATACCATAAAATATATGCCGGTCACAAATTATTAAGAGAGAAGATGTTTTTCTTACTCTTATATATATGAAGACCCATTTTCAAGATCATTCTGGTCTTGCTCTCCAGTCCTACCTGTTTCTCTTGTCTCCTTATTTTGCTTTTTATTAGGTACGTGGTCTGTCAGGGAATCTAATATGTATCACTTCTTCCCACCAAGATTCTGAAAATTGACAAAGAGGGTGTTTGGGTAAAAATATCTCCTCATTTATATAAAGCAGAAATGGAAGTATGTAGCCCATATCTTACCAGTCAGTGGGTTTCCAAATACCAGCTGCAAAGAGGACAAAATTACATTTTCATTTACGGACAATATGTGACCAATCAGTAAGTCCCACAAAGAAGGTCTAGGAAAGCAGTGGGATTGAGAAAACCAACATTATTTGTTCCAGTTTTCAAAAAGAGAAAGGCATTTCTTCCTGCTAATTTTCCAATTTGATTATGTCTTTTTTCCTCCTTAGAGAAAGAATTAGGAGAGAAGACCACATATGTCATGCCAATGTTTCCTTGACATAGAAGGAACTATGGGAGAAGGAATGGATTGTTTCTATCTATGTCTATTTTAGGATAGGCATTGTGATAGCTCCTGGGTACAGAGTGGGAAACCAGACATATAAGGTGCTTATATGAGAATAAGTCAAAATGTATTGCTATTATGGTTCAAGTTCATACATGCACTGAGTTCCTTAAAAATTAAATGCTTGCCTATGTCTCTGTTATTGGTGAAATGGCGGAGACACATTCCCACAGTAATGCATGTATTAGTCTCATGACGGCGCCTGCAGAAGAGTGGTGAGAGAACGATACAAAAGAATGAAGCAGCCTTAAGAAGTGTACAATGTTACGGAGATATGGAATAGATTGGCCAGTGCTACTGGGACACTGGGAGAATGCCAATGTCACATCATATATCTCTCAACCCACAGAAAAGTGACCCGGCCCACTCCTGTTAGCGTTGATCCCAACTCACTGCAAGCCCACAGAGGATCTTGGATGCTGGCAAAATCTTTGTGGGAGCCGAAACATGAGTTTCTTTTCTTTCCTGGCACGTTTTGTTGTAGAGGATTGTCTTTGTGTGGTTTCTGTCTTCTGAAAATTACCGGAGCAGATGTGTATGTAGAACATGCCAAATACATTGTATCATCAATAGGGAATGACTGCAGTTTTGGGATGCTAATAGTGTGATGGCTTCTAAAAATGTGGTTCTCTTTAATAAATAGATGAAATATGTCTTCTAAAATGTTTCTTCAGAAGAAAGAATTCATCAGAGGGCAGCAGAATTAAGTTTTCTTAGGGAACAGCTAGGATTCAGTTTAGTAAAGAAAGTGGAAGAAGTATACTATATAGTAAGAATGTAAAGAAAAAAACAAAACTCTGTGTAAGATGTACCCTGGGTTCCACAGAACACGAAATAATGTGCTAGTGTAAGAGAATGAACATGGGTGGAGAATAGGAAGTCTGGTCAGAGAAGAGGAGGAAATCCCACTGCCATTAAGTCAATGTCAACTGTAACCACGGAGTAGAGCTGCCCCTGTGATTTCCTAAAACGTCAACCCTTTACTGGAGGAGAAAGCCCTGTCTTGCCCTGTCAGAGTGGCCGGTAGCATGGCCAGGACTCCTTATGAGAAGAGGAAGAATACATAAATATTAAGGGAAGTGGAGCTGAAAGGAGAGATAATAATTATCTATATGGATGATGACTAAAAATTCTAGAAGTCTGCAGTGTGAAGAGTTTAGCTACCTCATGAGGGCATGACTTCTGAATAACTTAACCTCTTTCCGATCTCCCAAAATTGGACTGTAACTCTTCTACAATCCTAAAAACCTGCTTGGGGTTTCTCCGCACCCCCATTTTCTGGATTACTATCAAACCAGCAATCAAACCCACTGTCATGGAATTGATTCCATATTCTAGAAAGCCTAGACAGGATTCCTGAGGCTATAAAACTTTATGGGAGCAAACAGCTCATCTTTCTCCCATGAAGTGCCTACTGGCTTTAGACCACCTACCTTGTGGTTCCCCACATTGCCCTGGGCAACTTTGAATTAATGACTACAGCAATCTCCTAACTGATACCCTTACTGCAGACTCGCCATCTCCAGTCCATTCTTCTAGTGTAGTGTTATAGAAACTCCCAACTACAACTTGAATGGGATTCTCTTTCTTAACACACTTTAATGCCCTAAGGACCAGGCCCCATCGTCTTGGTATGTTACACAATATAGTTTATGATCTGACCAGACTGACCCTTCCAATCTCATTTCTTACTATGGTTCCTTTCCACCCCTATCTAGACTTTATGTTCTGCCACAGTTATCAATTTGCTTTCCCAGAAAACCTGCCTTTGAGTCTTTCCGCCTGCCTTCCTCTCTACTTAGAATGTTCCTGATTCTTTTCTCACTTACCCTCTTTCCCCAGATCCCTTTTCTTAATGAAAGTGTCCTATTACTTTGAAGCAATAGCACTTTTCAAACCCCAAACCCACTGCTATGGAATGGAGACCATTTTTAACTCAGTGACTAAGTAGAACTACTCCACAGGATTTCTGAGATTCTGAATCTTCACCAGAACAAACAGCTTTATCATTCTCCCACTCAACAGCTGAGGTCTAGGAACCATGGCGCTTGTGTTTACTAATCCAGTGTCTAACCACTGCTTAACCAGGATTCCAAGAGCTGCTATTATTTCTTGAAAGAATTTGTCTCTAATTTTACAGTACAAGTTGCTCCCTTACCTGATGTACTCAAAGATTCTTGTACTAATAATTAAATATAGGGGCTGTGTGAATTATGCTCTTTGCTAAATATATTCTTACATGGATTCTGAAATTAATGGTCCTTGTACTCATCTTTAAATATAGGGGTGTGTTTATCACAGTGTTCATTAAATATATAAAATGGTATCTGAATTGTAGAATATCCTGAATTGTAGAATATCAAAAATATTTATTTTTGAATGAGGTGATAAATTAAACCAAGGTTACTGAGGTGTCCAAGATGTAGCACACAGATTAGACTTTCTCATCAACTGAATACAGGGTTCTGTTCCCATTTCCTAACCACTTATTACAGATAACTCATATCTCCC